>MIQA02022050.1:0-12774 GCA_001887855.2 Sclerospora graminicola | reverse complement strand
AACCTGGCTTTTCAGGCTACCACCGATCTGGTCAGCGAAGAGGAAGAATTAGAAGAGGACCAGACGCCGATGGTGGCTAAACCCGAGTACCGGACCCCTTCTAAAATATTGACGCGGAGCCGGCCGTCGCCGGATCCGGCCGAATGTATTGATCGAAGCTACGCCCCGATCGCGGAACTGGTTTTGCCCACTCAGAGGGAGACGGACGAACGACAGAGTCGGGAGAAAGGACCCAGCAGAGTTGCATATACGGTCAGCCCCGATGACGGTTGTGACGACCGAAGTGAAAGCGGATCGGCCCAGCCGGCCGAGCAAGATTCCGAAGCGGCCGAAGCCGACCAAGTCTGCATTCATGAAGGGG
This sequence comes from Sclerospora graminicola, assembly GCA_001887855.2. Classification (NCBI taxonomy): domain Eukaryota; phylum Oomycota; class Peronosporomycetes; order Peronosporales; family Peronosporaceae; genus Sclerospora; species Sclerospora graminicola. The sequence goes on along the minus strand of MIQA02022050.1, from coordinate 12,413 downwards.
GCGAGCTATATGTTGAAGGCATGGAAGATCAGATGGCGGTGCTACCTGAGGTAACCCCCTGCCCCCCAGCGGTCACTATCGACGATCTACAAGTGGGAGACCCGGATGTGAACACCCCGGAAGAGATCGGCAGATTGAAGGATATTATATGGAAAAGACGACATCTGTTGATCGGACCAGGGAACGCACTTCCTCCGGCCGCCCATGGGGCGGTTTGTGATATCGATGTGGGAGGTGCCAAGCCGGTAGCACAGAGATGCCGAAGAGTCGCCCCCCAATATCGGGAAAAGCTGTCAGAGCTTATCAAGGGTTTGCTGGCCACCAAGATAATTTAGCCGTCCACCTCGCCATGGGCTTCGCCCATTGTAATTATTATTAAGAAGAATGGGGTGGATATAAGGTTGTGCATCGATTACCGGTTGGTGAACCGGCTGACTAAGCTGATGATTTATCCGATGCCGCTGATAAACGACCTGCTGGAGGACTTGGATAAAGTTTTGTGGTATTGCTCACTGGACATGGCCAGTGGATTCTGGGTGGTCTCTATGACCGATCGTGCACGGGAGATCTCTGCATTTGTGACGCCTTTCGGGTTGTTCGAGTGGAACCGGATGCCGTTCGGTCTGAAGAATGCTCCGCAGATTTACCAACGGCTGATAGATAACGCGCTGTACGGACACTTCAAGATCAAGGCGGATCAAGATCCGGCTCTGGTCGGGGATGTGTTCGCCGAAGGTGACCCGGACCCCGACCCAAAACCTTCAGTTTTGGGGCGGCGGTCTTACATTGATGACATTCTCGTTACGGCAACTACCTGGGATTAATTGTGTGACAAAGTGGAGAAACTGATGGTTACGTGTGAAAAGTGGAATCTTTCGATTAGTGTGGTTAAGAGTTTCTGGGGAAAGACTAAGGTGACCTATCTGGGTCATCAAGTGTCGATTGCCGGATTGGAAGCTAACCCGAAGGATTTGGAGTCCTTGAGTAATCTGCCTTTCCCGCGATCCCTAAAGGCTATGCAATCCTTTTTGGGGAGCCTGAATTATTACAGTCGGTTCATCGAGGATTTTGCAGTCTATGCGGCGGTCTTGTATGAGTTGAGGGAGGTGGATTACCATAAGCTGAGAGAGCAGGATAGGCAAGCGGAGACGCAAGCCGGGCCGGCAATTTCAGCCAATGAGGAAGCGCCCTTTTCGGTTATTTCAGCCAATGGGGAAGCGCCCTTTTCGGTTATTTCAGCGAATGAGGAAGCGCCCTTTTCGGGTTTTTCAGCCAATGGGGAAGCGCCCTCCTCGAGTATTTCAGCCAATGGGGAAGCGCCCTTATCTGCCCAGGCAAGCGACCGATCGCCGAACCCCGACGCGGCCGGCCCGGACGATCATATGACCCGAGCGATGGTGGCCTTTGGCATGTTAAAGGCGAAGATGGCGACCACACCGGTCCTGAAACATTTCGATGTTAATAAGACTCCGGTGGTCATCATCTACGCTAACAAGTGGGCCATCTCGGCCGCTCTCGTGCAAGATCATGACGGAGTGTACTGTCCCGTGACCTTCACGAGCCGGACCTTGAAAGTTAATGAAGTTAATTATGGGCTGGTGGATAAAGAAGTTCTGGCTCTATTACGGATCTTAGATGTGTGCTATACGATGCTGGTGTCTCGGCCTATCAAGGTGCTCTCCAGACGGTCGACCCTATCATGGCTCTTGACAGCGAACGGGATTGACGGTCGGCTGGGGAGATGGGCGGCTCTGTTGTCTCAGTGGTCCCTCGAAGTTATTAAGTGTACTAAAGGGGAAGAGGAAATACTGGGCACACTGGCTGCCAGCATTACTCCCACGGCAGAAGTGGAGGAAGCACTGATAGCGATCGCACCTCGGAAGCAGCCTCGACAAACTATCGTATTGCCGCCGCCAACGGTGGGACCCACGGAGGAACTAATGGTTTTGAGTTTCGATGGGTTGGCGAGTGTAAAGAAAGGGGTCGGGGCCTATAGCGCCATTTTGTGTGTGAGTTTCGATGGGTTGGCGAGTGTAAAGAAAGGGGTCGGGGCCTATAGCGCCATTTTGTGGAAGCTGCCCGAATGGAAGGCGATCGCGGCCGCCTCGGATTTCACGCCTGGCATCACGGTGAACGAAGCGGAGTATAGAGGACTGCTGCTTTCCCTAGATCTGTTGGCTGGCCGGACACAGGGGCGGATCATCATATGCGGTGATTCCAACCTAGTGATCCGGCAAATCACCGGAGAGATAGATTGCAAGGCGCCGCGGCTGAGACTGTTAAATGATCGAGTTATGTCCGCCTTGCGGAGATGGCCGGAGCACGAATTGCTGCACGTCAAACGAGACTGGAATAAGAGCGCGGATCACTTGGCTACGCTGGCCATGCGCGACAACGTAGGGGTAACGGTTTCCGATCCGGCTCTGTTATCAGACCTGACGGAGATCAACCGGTTGCCCGAGATCATCCACCCAGCCAACACGGAGGAGATAATCAGGGTGAGCGCTGTTACCCGATCGCAGAAGCGTCGTTCTTCAGCCGATGGCCCATTATCCCCAGAAACAATGACCGAGGGGATAGTTCAACAGTTGCGAGCAGAGCGGATTCTCCAAGCGCAGAACGAGGAGGCGTGGATAGTGGATCTCAAGGCGTACCTTAACGGAGACGTGAATAAACTGACCGCCGAACAAGCTAAAGAATGTTTCAAGTTGGCCCCGGATTACGAAGTGGACGAAAACGGGCTACTGTTCTTCTACCGAGATGCCGACCAGCCGGAGATCGAGAGAGATAGATCAGCTCGGCTAGTCATACCCGCTACTCTACAGCCGGATATTCTCCATCACTACCATGTGAGCTTGGAAGGGGGACATCAGGGCATCGGCCGGACATATCACAAGGTCAAGACACATTTCCACTGGCGGGGGCTTTACCGTAGCGTTCAGGCCTACGTGGGGAGCTGTCCAGATTGCGAAACCGGGAAAGGCCGGCCGACCATTAGAGGGCGGTCGCCTGGAAATATACAGGCAACCTATCCTTTTCAAGTTATCGCGATGGACCATATCCCGTCCTTACCCAAATCTCGAAATGGGCATACAGAGCTGCTGATCTGGACGGATTTGTTTACCGGGCTGGTTATAGCAAAGGCCAGCTCCACCCGTACCGCCCAACAGGTTGCGCAAAGTTACGAAGAATGTGTGTTCAGGCGTTTCGGGGCGAGCGAGGTCATCCGGCACGATAGGGAGCCCGGATTTATGGCAGATGTATTCCGAGCTTTCAATAAGATCCTAGGACAGAAGCAGAGCGCCACTATGGCTTACCGCCCGCAGGCGAATGGAAAGGCCGAAAGGATGGTTCAGACTCTAACCAGAGCCCTCAAGATGTATGTGGTGGAGGCGGATCAATGCGACTGGGATGAATATGCCGAGAGACTGGTCTTCGCTCTCAACTCGTCGTACGACCGGGTAAGGGGCGACACCCCTTTTTATCTGGCTTACGGATGGGATCCCCGATCCACTTTGGAAGCCGCCATACCAATAGGATGCACCAGAAGCCGGGACAGAGACGCCCGCCGCTGGAGGATGGGAGTGCAGCGCCACTACTCACTGGCGAGGGAACAAGTAAACGAACGTCTCCGACAAGCAATCAAGGACCGCGCCGATCAAAACAACGACCGCGCCGGGGAACACGGCATCGAGCCCGGCTCCCGGGTGTGGCTGTATCTCGATCGGGTCAAGGAGGGCTATGCACGGAAGCTGGCACATATGTGGCATGGCCCCTTCCGAGTGGCAGAACTGGTCGGGGATCATGCAGTTAAGCTGGTCACGGCCGGCACGGAATACAGTGTTTTCCCGATAGTACATGTCTCCAAGTTGAAGTTGGCGAAGCATTTCCCGGACCGCCCGAATATACGCCTTACGGGGGAAAGCGACCGGTTGGATTTCGATGAAGCTCTGCTGCCGGAGGACAGTTGGGACAAGCCGTTAGACCCGGACGAGTACGAGGTAGAAGAAATTTTGGACGTCCGGAACGGACGGAAAACCCGGTTTGGGCGGATTCACAGGGAGTTTCTCGTGCAGTGGAAAAATTGCGAGGAGCAGTCGTGGGTGGACGAGCTAGACTTAAATTGCGGAGCTTTAATGAGAGAGTTTGACCGCCGGCGGACTAGCCGGAATCGTTTCGGGGTTATGCAGACCCACGAAGAAGGTGGGACAGAGAACTAGTCCGCCCGGCCCCAGGGCAACAGGCACGGCCGGACCAGATAACACCACTCAGCCGAGTAATCGGTGGATGGAGCTAGTCGGGTCCGATCGGCCTTTTTTCGGAGTTATCTTCGAATCAGTATGGTGCCGGATGGAATGGTTTTCCGGATTTGTCTTCGATTCAGTATGGTGCCGGATGGAGTGGTTTTCCGGAGTTGTCTTCGATTCAGTATGGTGCCGGATGGAGTGGTTTTCCGGAGTTGTCTTCGATTCAGTATGGTGCCGGATGGGAGAAGTCAGACGAAGAAGATGAGCAAGCGGTTTCTTACGTAAAAAATGGAAAGAAAAGTGTATTATCGAGGTTAACAGCCAGTAACAAATAAAAAGACGATGTATGCAAGGCTAGCCTCGTGGGACACCCTTGACGAAGCTCAGCGAAACTTGTTCCGGAGTCGGGGTACGCGGAGGCCAGGGTGACGATCGGGATCCTGCCGAAACTGGTTGCGCCACGGATCTTGTTGGTCGAGCGCATCGAGCGAAGCTTGGAGAGTGGGAACCTGACACTTACCCACACCTGGATACCAAGTCCTGCCTTCGGCCGAGATCCCGCTCTTCTCCACGCGGCGGTTGGCCAGATGTAGCATGATCGGGTGGAGGAAAATGTCCAAGTCGCAGTGGCCGCGTTGGATTCCATCGACCACGAAGTTGCAGACCTTAGCCCAGCCCTCAGTCGCGCGGTTGCGACGGTTTTTGCGGTCGGTCCGGTACTTGGCTAGCTCGGGAGATTCGCGCCCGGCGGCAACGGAAATGCAAAGGTGATGAGTCGACTCCCAGATGGATTGTCCATGCCGGGAGAGGTACTCCTTGCAGACTTTCCGCAATTCCGCGAACCAGCCGGCATGGGGCAGGCCGATGTCCGGCATCTCTGTCGCCAGTATTGCCCAAGGTTCCTGGGACAAAATTGCGTTCTGCGGCCCGATCGCCACTAGCTTGGCATTCCAGTCCTCGGCCTTGGGCACAGCGAGGGCCGGTGGGAATATCCACAGCGGCGGACGAGTCAACGACTTGGTGACCAAGGCACCAGTGAGGTCCTGGATACGCAGGCCTTCCAACTGCGCCTTTGACCAAGGGACCGCCGCGGCCAGTTCGAGGGCCGTCATGACCTTCCGGCGGGGAATCCACAACGGAGGAGACTCCTCTGAGGATTCCTTGGACTCGTTCTCGTCGAAGGCGAAGGGGTCCGGGGAAGGCAATTCCTCGAGGTCCTCAGTGGTAGCCTCGTCAGAATCCAGCCCCGATAGGCCAGACGCTTCTTCTCCATCAGGAGAGGCGGTGGACGGACCTTGGGGATCATGAGGGGAGACGCTAAGGAGAGCCGGAGTAGTCGGAGCCTTCGACGAAGATCTGGCAGCGCTAGGACGACGGGGGGACTTTCCCGAAGCCGGTGGAGCCGGGATCGAAGTGGGTCTAGGACTCGGCCCGCTCTCCCCATGGACTGGGGCCGTGCTCACCGGCGCGGCGGACCGTTTGGGCCGTTTGGCTGCCGCGGGGCCTTGAAGCGACGCAACCCGACTGGATCGACGCTTGCCTTTGTGCCCAGGCGGATTTTCAGTGGACAAGGGAGAAGCCGCCTGCTGGTTGACTGGCGCTGGCGGCGGGTTAAGGTCCTGGGAAGTATTCCAAATCCGTAGGTGAGAAACTTTTCCCGTATCACCGGTCGCTGGTCCGGGGGCGGGAGATCCCGCGTCAGATGTCTGGACGGTCGCGGCGGAATTAGCAGCTGACGGAAGAAGGGGCGTGGCGGAAGCAGCCTGACCAGGGTCTCGCGGACAAGCCAAGTCAAGGAGGTGCCTGATAGCTTCCCGGATGGGGGCAGGACCCTTCATGAGACCTCTCACCCGGGACGCCGAAGCTGCTAGACGAGCCCGATCTTCCTTGAGAGAAGACAGGCAATCCGCACGCTCCTCCGCAAGCTGAGTGAACGCCTCCCGGGCTTCACTCACACCCGATTGGGTTTCAGCGTATGCGGTCTCAAGCTCCCGGATTCGGCGCTGAAGGTCGGGCGATGCATCGGCCGACTGATATAGCGCCTTCTGGTACCTGGTCAGCTTCTTGGCAAGACGGATCCGGCGAAACTCCAAATTGCCCAGTTTCAGCTGCGCACCTTCCAACCGTTTGGAGAGCTTGATATAGCTGTCGTAGCGCGTCGTCAACTCACGCGCGGTCTGAGAAGACTCGATCATCAAGACGCGGAGGTTCGTGACGTTTTGGTCTAAGAGCATACACGGAGTGAGTGAGTGGGGAGGCGAACCAGAACAGGCGGAAGGTACTTACTTTGGATTTTCAAGGCAGCTACGGCTTTCTGGTTTTGGACACGCAGTGAGTCCGACTGTTTTCGGAGGCGATCTCTCGCTTGGAGAAGGTCGGCGTTCTCACTTTCCAGCCGGCCAATTCGGTCGCGAGACTGAAAAGTCGCCAGAACTTCCCGGACCCGGGATTCGTCTGCTTGCTGGCTAGCCAGCCGGGCGGTCGCAGCCAACTCGGTGTTTGCTTGCTCTAGGCTGGCTACGTGAGCAGTCAGCGCAGCGACTTGAGCTTGCAGAGCAGCCCGGTCAGGTTGCCCGGGGCGATGCTCTGGGCCGGCCAGATGGGCATCCGGTCCTATGGCCGATAACTGGGTATTGACCGGGGAGTGGCCCGGCACAGGAGCAATGGGGGCGTTGTCACGTTCAGACATAGAGGCGTTGAAAATCGAAGTGTGGGGAGTGTGATGAGCGCGTGCCTCAACCGTTGTGCGGCTGCGACAAGGCTCAGGGGCGGCTGTGGTGAAGTGCTCCAGAAGTTAACGGACTAATGATGATGGATGCCCGCATCGGATTGGCTGAAATGTCACCCTAAGCCGGATGCCCAGACCGGCCAGTAATACGATGCAATTTGGGACTGCCAGGCACCCTTGTAGGCGGTCGGGCGGTGCTTGGCTGGAAATCAAGTCGGCGGGCCTGACAAGGGGCGTGGATAGTCGGATAGGCGGGCTGAGCAGACGGGAGGATTATGGATGTTTGACGGCCGAGGCGCGGATAGCGGACGGCCAAGATGGCGGACTGTTCGTGAGGATGGAGTGAAGGGAGCCTGAGAGAAGAGTATTGTTCTAGTGGAAGGAGTATGCACCGGGATCGTAGGAGAGACTGTCAAGGGATTGCTAGCGTCAGCGGCCGAGAGGCGGGATGGGTGGCTATCCGGCCGAGCCGGCCGGGTACAATGTACCATTCGTACTGGTACCATATGGGTTCGGTGTACCGGCCGTACCGGTACACAGAGTCGGAGTTAGCCGGGTTGCGTTGGGTAAGGTATATGACTGGTCAGCCGTGTTATTTGAGGTAGGTTACACAAAGGGAGTATTGGACATAGGATAAATCAGTATACGTTTCGCTTTCTTAGACGCAAGTCGCTTTTATTGGTTCACGGCAGAGGGCTAACAAGGTCCCCTCTTGCTGTTATTTGTTTGCCCGGGGAATGTTAAGTTAACCCACCGGAAGTCCCCTGACCGGGAGTCGCGGCGACTTCGTATACTCACCTCAAGTCGCCCGTGTTTTGAACACGGTATTAGGTATTGGGAAGTGGTGACATTTGGCCTTCTGTGGATACACATTTGGATTCGCCCTTCATTGTTATTGGTTTAGCTGGCCGATCGATTATTCTCGGTCCAGCCGGTACTATACAAACTTCAAGTGTCTTATTGGTTTAGCTGGCCGATCGACTATTCTCGGCCCAGCCGGCACTATACAAAGTTTAAGTGTATTGCCCGACGAGCTCCCCGGTGACGATTTCCGCCCAGGAGCTACCCCTAGTCCTACACTTCATCTCCCTATTGGACGGATTTACACTTTTCGCCCTAGGGTCCATCAAGAGAGCTAACCACCCAGTACTGACGGGTATACAAGGTGAGCTTTCAACATGCAACATTCGAGCAGTCGCGATCAAGCGGATGGAAGTGACCGATCTAGCCGGCCTGATGCCGGATCGTATCATGACTCGGATGGACGGAGTACCCCCTCCGGTAGTCAGTCGTCTGGGACCCCCGTGGGTGTTCGCGTCTCAGGAAGATTTTCTGAGAGCGACTACACCACAATGGTGCGCGTGCCCGGATCTCTTGGTGACCCTGGATATCACCGCGAGTCCCTAGCGGGCGAAAGACCCAAACCTGTCAAATTGTTGACGATGTTGTGTCGGGTGCATTGGGGGAAGGCATATCGCCCCCAATGCTGCTGAAGATGGAAGGATGCGATGGTCGCCTCGGATTGGGGGAGTTCGAGGTTAACATTAAAGAAGAAGTTACTCCCCTAGAGGCTCCGCCGGGGGCGGATTATGGTACTACCTACGGCAGTGCCGGCCGCTACACGGATGGAGCCGGATCGGACTATGGTGCAAGTCGCCATAGTCCGAGGAAGGATCATGGTTCCGACCATGATCCTAACGAACGAATGTATATTTTGGATATAAAAGAAAAGATAAAGGAAGAAAAAGCGGAAGTCGGATACGACCGGAGTGGGAAGCCGGCCGGATCGGGACCAAGTCGCGATCTGGCCCCCCTACCCCTAAAGAAACCGGATTGGCAGGAATTGGATTATCCGACCTACAAAGGCAAACCGCGATTCGAAGAGGAAGAAGAAAAGCAGGACGGCCTATCGACGGATATCGACTTGGAGCGTGCTTTCCATCTTCACGAGTTGGGGCAATTCTTGCGGACGGATAAGGTGCTGAAACTAACACGGCCGAAGATCATAGGCGGATTGAAAGGTCCCGTCTCTCCCCCCAACTCTCTCAGACGGCCACGTGTCCCTTATTAGAGGACTATTCGACCAACTCAAACAAGCCGGCATTAACACCGGCGTGTTTGATCCGAACGAGTTGTTTGATCTGAAGATGGACAAGTTGAAGGAGGCGTCCAGCGCCCTGCACGACCACTTGGTACCGCTAGTGGGTTGCTCGCCGCCGTCGAAAAAGATGACAGCTACGACTGGAGTGGCACCGTCCACGCCGCCGGCGACAAGCAAACCAGCCGGTATACACTCAGGCTCTTCGCAGTACGAGTCTGCCCCTTCGGAAGCAGACTCATCTGATTCATCAGTGGGTATCACCCGCATGACGCTTGGCCCAAGGGGAGCAGCGCGTGTGGCGACAGCCATGAGACTTGAGGACGTGAGGATCCGGGTACGCCCGAGCGGAAGAACGCCGGCCAGTACAGCGTACAGGCCTGGCGGACAGCGACGGCGGATCCAGAACCGAAGGAGGAAGACGAAGACGCGGATGGGCGGATTAAGAAGGAATGCCAATCTGGCAGCCCGGCTGCCCCTCAAGCCGCCCCTCAAGTCGCCCCTCAAGTCGCCCCTCAAGTCGCCCCTCAAGTCGCCCCTCAAGCCGCCCCTCAAGTCGCTCCTCAGGTGCCGGATCACCTGCAAAACGTGTTCTCGGCGATGATGGAGCGATACTTGGAAGAGCAACGTCGGCTGAGCGCCAGCCGCGGCAGTCCGAAGTCACCGGACCAGCCTGCTCGTCGTGGAACACAGGAGTCCAGTACTATGCGAGGGAGCCGAGTGATGAAGACATGGAGTCGGTGCAGTCCAAGCAAAGTGAACCCCATGCCGCCCCGCCGAGCCGCCAGACAGGTCGCCGGACCGGACGTCGGCCAACGAACAGGAAGCTGTCTCTCAGCGACGTGGATATGGAATCCGTCAGGTCGGCCAAGTACCATTACGATCCGGATGACTGGGATCTGGGGATGGCCCGCCGAGCCTATATGGCCTCGGGCCAAGCGTTTGACGCGGATTCGGGAGCGATCACGAGGGTGCGAATGTCGGCCACGTCCGAGCTGAAAGACTTCACCGGACGTGACGCGGACGAGGACCAGGCCCAAGGATGGTTGAGCAAGACGAAGTCGGCATTTCTCAGAGACCGGACGTCGGACTATGAGAAATGCCTGATCTTCGGGGATTTGATGAAGGGCCCAGCGAAACACTGGATCCAACAGCTCAGCCGGGAAACCCGAGGAAATTGGAGGGGATTGGCCGGTGCGTTCGAGGAGCAATACTGCGGAGCTGGAATGTCAGCGGCGCGACAATATTTCCACACCAAGAAGCGAGCGGATGAGACCCCCCTGGAGTATCTCCATCGTTTGAATGTCGCTGGCATGAGAGCGGATATTCCCGTTAAAGAAGATACCAGTCGGTCGGAAGCCGCCCGTGAACATGTGGAACGTTTCATCAGCACGTTGGACGATCGAGAGCTGGCAGACCAGCTGGCGTTACTGCGGTTGAAGAATACGACGGAGCTAGAATTGACGTTGCGCACCTACCTAAGAGCGAAGAAGCGAGGTCCCAAGGCGGCAGTTGGAACCGGCCGTTTCAAGTCCCGATTTAACGCGGATCAAGGAGGCCGGCCGCCATCTACCAGGACGGCCCGAGCCGTCCGCATGGTCGCCCGAGAGTCAGACGCGACCAGCTCGGAAGAGGAGTATCAGCGATCTGGGGGCGAGTCTGAGGAGGAACAGTATCGGTACCTTTTCTCGGCAGAAGCCAGTCAGCCGTCCAGGCTGCCAGCTGATTCTGGTCAGTCGAAGAGTTTTCCGGCTCGAGCTGACCAGGATTACCCTAAGCGTAAGTGTACCCACTGTGGGTCCATCAAGCATGACGACCGGAGCTGCTGGAAGCGGCTGACGTGCAAGAAGTGCGAGAGGAAGGGACATCCGGCGGAACACTGTCTGTTCACGTGCAAAGGCTTGCGGGGAGGTGCATGAGGTGGGACTGTGCCCAATGGAAGAATTTTACAACCTGTTGAAGAAGTGGTACGTCCCGACCAAGCATGCTGGAATGTTGCCGCCCGGAGCGGAAAAGATGTTAAACTAGATCGCTCGCCAGGTTGGAATCTGGTTCGAGCCGAGCGGTCTAGTGTTAGTATCTATGCATATGTCGGTAAAGAGGATAATCAAGAAGCAAAGCAAAGGATAACCGACAATACATGTAAGTTTGATGATTACGTCACCCGGTCCCCGGCCGGTACGGCTGACCCCTTCCTGGTGAGCAGTATACGGACGGATGAGTATTCCTGGTCTGAAGTGCGAATGGAATTGAACTTGTTTCCTGGCGAGTCGCGAGGTTATTGGAAGTATCACTCGCCGGATAAATGGTTCAAGCAGGCCAAGGCGGATGGAAAAATCAATAACCAGAAAGCCACCATGTTGTTCGACTCTGGCGCAGAAGTGTCTATCGTAGACATCACCTTTGCTCGTAAGGTGGGTGTGAGATAGACGAGACGAAGCGGCAGGAATGTATAGGCATTGGAGAGAGTTCGTACATGACCCAAGGAAGGACAAGAGTCAAGATTACCTTAGCTGGGTCGTTGGTATATTACTTTACCGCCTGGGTAGGCAAGTTGGCCGGGCAGGATGCAATTTTGGGCATGGATTTTATGGTCCCGGCCGGTATCCGGCTGGACTTATCGCATGGAACATTGACGTTGCCGGACGAGGTACAGATCCAGCTGGCCGGCCGGCGGCCCTTATATGGCGCCTACGTCCAGTTCCTCAAGCTAGGTCAGTTTGTAACGGTGCCAGTGGGAAAGGCGGTGGAAGTAATGTTACGACCACGCGACCGGCGGAGTAAGTTATGGCTGACCAGGGGCGAGTGCTGGGTACCATCGTTTGTTAAAGGGGGTGGTCATCTCAACTTCATAAGCGTGACCAACATCTCTGAAAAACCCCTCACCTTGCATGAAGATGTGATTATTGGAATGTGGCTGGCCGAGGATAAAGTGCCCCGCCGGCCGGGCTATGTCACTATTGGTTCAAGACGCTATATCGAGTGGCAAAACCTGGCTTTTCAGGCAACCACCGATCTGGTCAGCGAAGAGGAAGAAGTAGAAGAGGACCTGACTCCGATGGTGGATAAACCCGAGTACCGGACCCCTTCTAAAATATTGACGCGGAGCCGGCCGTCGCGGGATCCGGCCGAATGTATTGATCGAAGCTACGCCCCGATCGCGGAAATGGTTTTGCCCACTCAGAGGGAGACGGACGAACGACAGAGTCGGGAGAAAGGACCCAGCAGAGTGGCATATACGGTCAGCCCCGATGACGGTTGTGACGACCGGGGTGAAGGCGGATCTCTTTGGATCCGAATTTTTCCGGATATACCTATAACAACAAAACCTATAACGAAA
>MIQA02022046.1:0-10446 GCA_001887855.2 Sclerospora graminicola | reverse complement strand
GCTCGTAAGGTGGGGTGTGAGATAGACGAGACGAAACGGCAGGAATGTATCGGCATTGGAGAAAGTTCATACATGACCCAAGGAAGGACAAGAGTCAAGATTACGTTAGCTGGGTCTTTGGTATATTACTTTACCGCCTGGGTAGGCAAGCTGGCCGGGCAGGATGCAATTTTGGGCATGGACTTTATGGTCCCGGCCGGCTTACGGCTGGACTTATCGCATGGAACATTGACGTTGCCGGACGAGGTACAGATCCAGCTGGCCGGCCGGCGGCCTTAATGTGGTGCCCACGTCCAGTTCCTCAAGTTAGGTCAGTTTGTAACGGTGCCAGTTAGAAAAGCGGTGGAAGTAATGTTACGACCACACGACCGGCGGAGTAATTTATGGCTGACAAGGGGCGAGTGCTGGGTACACTCGTTTGTTAAAGGAGGTGGTCATCTCAATTCTATAAGCGTGACCAACATCTCTGAAAAGCCCCTCACCTTGCATGAAGACGTGATTATTGGAATGTGGCTGGCCGAGGACAAGATGCCCCGCCGGCCGGGCTATGTCACTATTTGCTCAAGACGCTATATTGAGTGGCAAAACCTGGCTTTTCAGGCAACCACCGATCTGGTCAGCGAAGAGGAAGAATTAGAAGAGGACCAGACTCCGATGGTGGATAAACCCGAGTACCGTACCCCTTCTAAAATATTGACGTGGAAGCGGCCGTCGCCGGATCCGGCTGAACGTATTGGCCGAGGCTACGCCCCGATCGCGGAACTGGTTTTGCCCACTCAGAGGAAGACGGACGAACGACAGGGTCGGGAGAAAGGACCAAGCAGAGTTACATATGCGGTCAACTCCGACGACAGATGGTTTGACGACCGAGGTGATGGCGGATCGGCCCAGCCGGGTGATAAAAATTCGGAAATAACCGAAGGCGGATCGGTCCAGCCGGCCGAGCAGAATTCGGAAATAGTCGAAGGCGGATCGGCCCAGCCGGCCGATCAAGAGCCCGAAACAGCCGAAGCCGACCAAGTCTGCATTCATGAAGGGGGCGAGCTATATGTTGAAGGCATGGAAGATCAGATGGCGGTGCTACCTGAGGTAACCCCCTGCCCCCCAGCAGTCACTATCGACGACCTACAAGTGGGAGACCCGGATGTGAACACCCCGGAAGAGATCGGCAGATTGAAGGATATATATGGAAAAGACGACATCTGCTGATAGGACCAGGGAACGCACTTCCTCCGGCCGCCCATGGGGCGGTATGTGATATTGATGTGGGAGGCGCCAAGCCGGTCGCACAGAGATGCCGAAGAGTCGCCCCCCAGTATCGGGAAAAGCTGTCAGAGCTTATCAAGGGTTTGCTGGCCACCAAGATAATTCAGCCGTCCACCTCGCCATGGGCCTCGCCCATTGTAATTATTATCAAGAAGAATGGGGTGGACATAAGGTTGTGCATTGACTACCGGCTGGTGAACCGGCTGACTAAGCTGATGGTTTACCCGATGCCGTTGATAAACGACCTGTTGGAAGACCTGGATAAAGTTTTGTGGTATTGCTCATTGGACATGGCCAGTGGATTCTGGGTGGTCTCTATGACCGATCGTGCCCGGGAGATCTCTGCGTTCGTGACGCCCTTCGGGTTGTTCGAGTGGAACCGGATGCCGTTCGGTCTGAAGAATGCCCCGCAGATTTATCAGCGGCTGATAGATAACGCGCTGTATGGACACTTCAAGCTCAAGGCGGATCAAGATCCGGCTCTGGTCGGAGATGTGTTCACCGAAGGTGACCCGGACCCCGACTCGAAACCTTCAGTTTTGGGGCGGCGGTCTTACATTGATGACATTCTCGTTACGGCGACTACCTGGGATGTACTGTGTGATAAAGTGGAGAAGTTGATGATTACGTGTGAAAAGTGGAATCTTTCGATTAGTGTGGTTAAGAGTTTCTGGGGAAAGACTAAGGTGACCTTTTTGGGTCATCAAGTTTCGATTGCCGGATTGGAGGCTAATCCGAGGGATTTGGAGTCCTTGAGTAATCTGCCTTTCCCGCGATCCCTGAAGGCTATGCAATCTTTTTTGGGCAGCCTGCATTATTACAGTCGGTTCATCGAGGATTTTGCAGTCTATGCGGCGGTCTTGTATGAGTTGCGGGAGGTGGATTACCATAAGCTGAGAGAGCAGGATAGGCAAGCGGAGACGCAAGCCGGGCTGGCAATATCGGCCAATGAGATGGCGCCCTTTTTCGTCTTTTCGGCCAATGAGAAGGCGCCCTTTTGTGCCCCGACAGGCGGCCGGCCGCCGGGTCCCTGCGCGGCTGACCCGGACGACCACATGACCCGGGCGATGGTGGCCTTTGGTATGTTAAAGGGGAAGATGGCGACCACACCGGTCCTGAAACATTTTGATGTTAATAAGACTCCGGTGGTCATCATCTACGCTAACAAGTGGGCCATCTCGGCCGCTCTCGTGCAAGATCATGACGGAGTGTACTGTCCCGTGACCTTCACCAGCCGGACCCTGAAGGTTAATGAAGTTAATTACGGATTGGTGGATAAAGAAGTTTTGGCTCTATTGCGGATCTTGGATGTGTGTTATACTATGCTGGTGTCTCGGCCTATCAAAGTACTATCTAGACGGTCGACCCTATCGTGGCTCCTGACGGCGAATGGAATTGACGGCCGGCTGGGGAGATGGGCGGCTCTGCTGTCTCAGTGGTCCCTCGAAGTGATTAAGTGTACTAAAGGGGAAGAGGAAATACTGGGCACGCTGGCTGCCAGCATTACCCCAAGGGCAGAAGTGGAGGAAGCACTGATAGCGATCGCGCCTCGGAAGCAGCCTCGACAAACTATCGTATTACCGCCGCCAACAGTGGGATCCACGGAGGAACTAATGGTTTTGAGTTTTGGCGGGTCGGCGAGTGTGAAGAAGGGGGTCGGGGCCTATAGTGCCATTGTGTGGAAGTTGCCCGAATGGAAAGTGGTCGTGGCCGCCTCGGATTTCACGCCTGGCATTACGGTGAACGAAGCGGAGTATAGAGGGTTGTTGCTTTGCCTAGATCTGTTGGCTGGCCGGACACAGGGGCGGATCATCATATGTGGTGATTCCAACCTGGTGATCCGGCAAATCACAGGAGAGATAGATTGCAAGGCACCCCGGCTGAGATTGTTGAATGATCGGGTTATGTCCGCCTTGCGGAGATGGCCGGAGCACGAATTGCTACACGTCAAACGAGACTGGAATAAGAGCGCAGATCACTTGGCTACGCTGGCCATGCGCGACAACGTGGGGGTAACGGTATCCGATCCAGCTCTGTTATCAGATTTGACGGAGATCAACCGGTTGCCCGAGATTATCCATCCGGCCAACACGGAGGAGATAATCCGGGTGAGCGCCGTCACCCGATCGCAGGAGCGCCGTTCTTCAGCCGCTGGCTCACTATCCCCAGAAGCAATGAACGAAGGGATAGTTCAACAGTTGCGAGCGGAGCGGATTCGCCAAGCGCAGGACGAGGAAGAGTGGATAGTGGATCTCAAGGCATACCTTAGCGGGGAGGTGGATAAACTGACAGCCGAACAAGCTAAAGAATGCTTCAAGCTGGCCCCGGATTACGAAGTGGATGAAAACGGGCTACTGTTTTTCTACCGGGATGCTGACCAGCCGGAGATCGAGAGAGATAGATCCGCTCGGCTAGTCGTACCCACTACCCTGCAGCCGGATATCCTCCATCATTATCATGTGAGCTTGGAAGGGGGACATCAGGGCATCGGCCGGACATATCACAAGATTAAGGCACATTTCCACTGGCGGGGGCTTTACCGTAGCGTTCAGGCCTATGTGGGGAGTTGTCCGGATTGTGAAACAGGGAAGGGCCGGCCGACCATTAGAGGGCGGTCGCCTGGGAATATACAGGCCACCTATCCTTTTCAAGTCATTGCGATGGATCATATCCCGTCCTTACCCAAATCTCGAAATGGGTACACAGAGCTGCTGATCTGGACGGATTTGTTTACTGGGCTGGTCATAGCAAAGGCCAGCTCCACCCGTACCGCCTAACAGGTTGCGCA
The DNA here is from genome assembly GCA_001887855.2 of Sclerospora graminicola. NCBI lineage: Eukaryota > Oomycota > Peronosporomycetes > Peronosporales > Peronosporaceae > Sclerospora > Sclerospora graminicola. The sequence goes on along the minus strand of MIQA02022046.1, from coordinate 6,392 downwards.
AAGCTACGAGGAATGTGTGTTTAGGCGTTTCGGGGCGAGCGAGGTCATCCGGCACGATAGGGAGCCCGGATTTATGGCAGACGTATTCCGAGCTTTCAACAAGATCTTAGGACAGAAACAGAGCGCCACTATGGCTTACCGCCCGCAGGCGAATGGAAAGGCCGAAAGGATGGTTCAGACTCTAACCAGAGCCCTCAAGATGGAGGCGGATCAGTGCGACTGGGACGAATATGCGGAGAGATTGGTTTTCGCTCTCAATTCGTCGTACGATCGGTAAGGGGCGACACCCCTTTTTATTTGGCTTACGGATGGGATCCCCGATCCACTTTGGAAGCCGCCATACCAATAGGGTGTACTAGAAGCCGGGACAGAGATGCTCGTCGCTGGAGGATGGGAGTGCAACGCCACTATTCACTGGCGAGGGAACAAGTGAACGAACGCCTCCGACAAGCAATCAAGGACCGCGCCGATCAAAACAACGACCGCGCCAGGGAACACGGCATCGAGCCCGGCTCCCGGGTGTGGCTGTATCTGGATCGGGTCAAGGAGGGCTATGCACGGAAGTTGGCGCATATGTGGCATGGCCCCTTCCGAGTAGCAGAACTGGTCGGGGATCATGCAGTTAAGCTGGTCACGGCCGGCACGGATTATAGCGTTTTCCCGATAGTGCATGTTTCCAAGTTGAAGTTGGTTAAGCATTTCCCGGACCGCCCGAATACGTGCCTTACGGTGGAGAGCGACCGGCTTGATTTCGATGAAGCTTTACTGCCGGAGGACAGCTGGGACAAGCCGTTAGATCCGGATGAGTACGAAGTAGAGGGCATTTTTGACGTTCGGAATGGACGGAAAACCCGGTTTGGGCGGATCCACAGAGAGTTTCTCGTGCAGTGGAAAAATTGCGAGGAGCGGTCGTGGGTGGACGAACTGGATTTAAATTGTGGAGCTTTAATGAGAGAGTTCGATCGCCGGCGGGCGAGCCGAAACCGCTTCGGGGTCATGCAGACCCACGAAGAAGGTGAGGCAGAGAATTAGTCCGTCCGGCTCCTGGGCAGCAGGCACGGCCGGATCAACTGACACCATTCAGCCGAGCAATCGGCGGATGGAAACTAGTCTGGTCCGACCGGTTTTTCGGAGTTATCTTCGAATCCGTATGGTGCCGGATGGATCGTTTTTTCGGAGCTATCTTCGAATCAGTATGGTGCCGGATGGGAATGTTGGATGAGAAAGATGAACAAGTGGTTACTACGTGGAAAATGGAAAGAAAATGTATTATCGAGGTTGATAGCCATTAATGCATGGAGTAGATAAGAGTATGCAAGGCTAGCCTCATGGGTCCTCCCTGGCGAAGCTCAGCAGAACTTGTTCCGGAGTCGGGGCACGCGGAGGCCAGGGTGACGATCGGGGTCCTGCCGGAACTGGTTGCGCCACGGATCTTGTTGATCGAGCGCATCGAGCGAAGCTTGGAGAGTGGTAACCTGACGCCGACCCAATCCTGGATACCAAGTCCCGCTTTCGGCCGAGTTCCCGCTTTTCTCCACCCGGCGGTTGGCCAGATGTAGCATGATAGGGTGGAGAAAAATATCTAAGTCGCAGTGGCCGTGCTGGATTCCGTCAACCACGAAGTTGCAGAGCTTAGTCCAGCTCTCAGTCGCGCGGTTTCGACGGTTCTTGCGGTCGGCCCGGTATTTGGCTAGCTCGGGGGACTCGCGCCCGGCGGCAATGGAAATGAAGAGGTGATGGGTTGACTCCCAGATGGCTTGCCCATGCCGAGAGAGGTACCCCTTGCAGACTTCCCGAAAGTCCGCGAACCGGCCGACATGGGGCAGACCGATGTCCGGCATCTTTGTCGCCAGTACGGCCCAGGGTTTCCGGGACAAGATTGCGTTCAGCGGCTCGATCGCCACTAGTTTGGCATCCCAGTCCTCGGCCTTGGGTATAGCGGGAGCCGGCGGGAATATCCACAACGGCGGGCGAGTCAACGCCCGGGTGATAAGGGCACCAGTGAGGTCTTGGATACACAAGCCTTCCAACTGCGCCTTTGACCAGGGAATAGCCGCAGCCAGTTCGAGGGCCGTCATAACCTTCCGGCGGGGGATCCACAACGGAGGGGACTCCTCTGAGGATTCTTTGGACTCGTTCTCGTCGAATACGAAGGGGTCCGGGGAAGGTAACTCCTCGAGGCCCTCAGCGGCGACCTCATCATAGTTCATCTCCGGTAGGTCGGGCGCTCCCTCTCCATCGGGAGAGGCGGTGGACGGGCCTTGGGGATCATGAGGGGAGACACTAAGGAGAGCCGGGGCAGACGAAGCTTTCGACGAAGATCTGGTAGTGCGAGGACGATGGGAGGACTTCCCAGAAGCCGGCGGGGCCGAGATCGAAGTGGGGCTAGGACCCGGCCCGCTGTTTCCATGACCTAGAGCCGCGCTCACCGGCGCGGTGGACCGTTTAGGCCGTTTGGCTGCCGCGGGGCCGCGGAGCGACGCAATCCGGCTGGACCGACGTTTTCCCTTATGCGCAGGCGAATCTTCAGTGGACGAGTGGGAAGCCGCCTGCTCGCCGGCTGGCACTGGCGGCGGGTTAGGGTCTTGAGAAGTATTCCAAATCCGTAGACGAGAAGCCTTTCCCGTGCCACCGTTCATCGATCCGGGGGCGGACGCCTCCGCGCTGGATGTCCGGACGGCCGTGGCGGAACCAGCGGCTGACGAGAGAAGTGGCGTGGCGGAAGCGGCTGGATCAGGGTCTCGCGGACAAGCTAAGTCAAGGAGGTGCCTAATAGCCTCCCGGATGGGGGCAGGGCCCTTCATTAGACGCCCCACCCGGGCACCCGAAGCGGCTAGCCGAGCTCGATCTTCCTTGAGAGAGGATAGGCAGTCCGCGCGCTCCTCCGCAAGCTGGGTAAACGCCTCCCGGGCTTCACCCACACCCGATTGGGTCTCAGTGTACGCGGCCTCAAGCTCCCGGATTCGGCGCTGGAGCTCAGGCGGTGCGGAGGCCGACTGGTACAGCGCCTTCTGATATTTCGTCAGCTTCTTGGCGAGCCGGATCCGGCGAAACTCCAAATTGCCCAGCTCTAGTTGCGAACTCTCCAATCGTTGAGAGAGTTTAATGTAGCTATCGTAGCGCGCCGTCAACTCGCGCGCGGTCTGAAAAGACTCGACCATCAAGACGCGGAGGTTCGTGACGTTTTGCTCTGAGAACACACACGGAGTGAGCGAGTGGAGAGACGAACCTAAATAGGCGAAAAGGTACTTACTCTGGATTTTCAAGGCAGCTATGGCCTTCTGGTTCAAGACGCGCTGTGAGTCCGACTGCTGTTGGAGGTGATCTCTCGCTTGGAGAAGGTCGGCCTTCTCACTTTCCAGTCGGCTAATGCGGTCGCGGGATTGGAAGGTGGCCAGCACCTCCCGGACCCGGGATTCATCCGCTTGCTGACTAGCCAGCCGGGCGGTTACAGCTAACTCGGTGTTAGCCTGCTCTAGGCTGGCTACTTGAGTGGTTAGCGCAGCGATTTGAGCTTGCAGGGCAGCCACGTCGGGCTGCCCTGGGCGACGCTCTAGGCCGGCCGGATGGGCATCCGGGCCTACGGCCGATGGCTGCGTATTGGCCGGGGAGTGGCCCGGCATGGGACCGATGGGGGCGCTGTCACGGTCGGACATAGGGGCGGTGAAAGTCAAAGTGTGGGAGATGTGGTGAGCGCGTGCCTCAACCGTTGTGCGGCTGCGACAAGGCTCAGGGGCGGCTGTGGTGAAGTGTTCCAGAAATTAACGGACTAATGATGATGGATGCCCGCACCGGATTGGCTGAAATGTCGCCCTTAGCCGGATGCCCGGACTGGTCAATAAGAAGACGCGATCTGGGAGCTGCCGGACGCACCTACGAGCGGCCGGACGGCACCAGGCCTGGTATCAGGCCGGACGAACGTGATGGAAGGCATGAACAGTCGAGCTAACAGGCTAAGCAGACGGAAGGCCGCGGATGTTGGACGGCCGAGTGGCAGACCGATGGCGGATTGTTTGTAAGGTATGAGTGAAGGGAGCCTGTGGGAAGATGAGTGTTCTGGAGGATGAAAGAGGCACCCGGATCGGGTGAGAAGCTGCCAAGGAATCGCTAGCGCCAGCGGCCGAGGGGCTCGGATGGATGGCCATCCGGCCGAGCCGGCCGGGTACAATGTACCATCCGGACTGGTACCAGCTGGGTTCGGTGTACCGGCCGGGTTGGTACCATCTGGGGTTGGTGTACCGGCCAGGCGGGTACACAAAGTCGGAGTTAACCGGGCTACTTCGGGTAAGGCACATGACTGGTCAGCCGTGTTATTTGGGGTAGGTTACACAAAGGGAGTATTGGATATAGGATAAATCAGTATACGTTTCGCTTTCTTAGACACAAGTCGCTTTCATTGGTTCACGGCAGAGGGCTAACAAGGTCCCCTCTTGCTGTTATTGGTTTGCCCGGGGAAGGTTAAGTTAACCCACCGGAAGTCCCCTGACCGGGAGTCGCGGCGACTTCGTATACTCACCTCAAGTCGCCCGTGTTTTGAACACGGTATTAAGTATTGGGAAGTGGTGACATTTTGGCCTTCTGTGGAAGAGTGTGGAGTTATATCTGCCTTACATACACATTTGGATTCGCCCTTCATTGTTATTGGTTTAGCTGGCCGATTGATTATTCTCGGTCCAGCCGGCACTATACAAACTTCAAGTGTCTTATTGGTTTAGCTGGCCGATCGACTATTCTCGGCCCAGCCGGCACTATACAAAGTTCAAGTGTATTGCCAGACGAGCTCCCCGGTGACGATTTCCGCCCAGGAGCTACCCCTAGTCCTAACCCTCATCTCCCTATTGGACGGATTTACACTTTTCGCCCTAGGGTCCACCAGGAGAGCAAACCACCCAGTACTGACGGGTACACAAGGTGAGCTTTCAACATGCAACATCCGAGCAGTCACGATCAAGCGGATGGAAGTGACCGATCTAGCCGGCCGGATGCCGGATCGGATCATGACTCGGATGGACGGAGTACCCCCTCCGATAGTCAGTCGTCTGGGACCCCCGTGGGTGTTCGTGTCTCAGGAAGATTTTCTGAGAGCGACTACACCACATAGACACTGAGTACTGCCTACAAGTCATAAAAACAACAAGAACAAATGCCGAAGTTAGCAACACGTGTAAGAGGTCTTGCTTGAATAGGCAAAATGGACTACCATGAAGGCAGTGGCCAGAACCACATTTACTTTGGTTTTGTCTGTGATAGGTGTTATGAAACCGGGAACGCTGTACACAAGCGAAACATAACAAATAGTTAGGTCGGTGAGCCGTCTAAACTCTTCAGTTAGACGTACCTGTGGTGACACATAAATGAATAAACACGCCAAAAATTGTAGCAATATTGGATGGGTTTTCGTAGCCTATGTCATCAGTCACGCTGCGCCCTTGACCTCGGGCGATTCCAACGCTGGCCAGCACTTGATACCTTAGTGCCTGTTAGAATACGCTTGTATAAATGTGAAACAGGTAATAGATTTTTCAAGGTGTCGGAAGTGAGAGTACTAGCTACTTTAAGTGAGTTATTCCGTTCAAAATCGTACTTTATAACCTAAAGTTCACATACACACTAGACCTCATAATTAAAAACCGAGTGGTTTCTTAAAAACCGAATTTATGATCATACTGAAGGTTATATATCATTCGTTGGCAAACATCTGTGTGTACGAAACCCTTCCGAGGAGACACAGACATAATGAATTTACCGAGAAACTGATCAAAAAAGAAAACATCCTCTACTTTTTCATACAAAAATATATCAATTTAAATAGATATATATATCACTAGAAATAATACATGTATTAGGGGTACGGTACTTACATTCGGGGCTGCCGCGGTAGCAGTTGGCAGCAATCGTAGCGGTCATATCCAGACTTGGAATGGATTCGTTCCAATCCATTTGTGCCCACTGAGTGCGATACGCACAATCTAACAATGATGCTTCACCTTTGCGGGTACACTGGATCGTCGCGAACCAATAGCTACAGGTTTCAAAGACTTGATCGTGGCGTTCTTGACCGTCTGATGCACCAGTACCACGCGATATTTCATGAGCTATTTGTCTACCACCGTATCGTTAATCTATTGTTCATATTACAGCAGTTAGCGCTTGTATCATTGTCTATTCAGATCACTAGTGAGGTGGCGGACGTACGTCGGACGTCGCTTTGATTCGCCGTGCATTGGGTGCCAAGTTATCTAGTCTACTAATACCGTATGTATAAATATGCAACTAACGTTATTTTGACCTCAAAGTATGGGAAACATTATTCTGACCCCCTCGAATTGATACGTTGACCCCCATTTACAAAAAAAGACGCAACATTTCTATTTCTAAAAATGATGTTACTG
>MIQA02022042.1:0-15102 GCA_001887855.2 Sclerospora graminicola | reverse complement strand
ATTTTGATAGTTTAATCCTCCAAAACCGGTTGCATGATCTTGAAAGTGATCCGCCAAATCTGGTTTCTTTTCAGGTGTACCATCTAAAGATGCCATTCGCATCTTCGTCCCCATTTGCATGGAATTGTTGAAACCAAAACTATCCATGTCGGGTTGTCTCCGACTCGATTCGAGTCGGTCAAGTCTGTCAATTACACCTTTCAGCATGTCTACCAGTCGGGCACATTGATCTCCCATCGTGGTAGGCTTCTCTTCTTCATAATCTTCACCGAAGTTATCATCTTGACCCTTTGGGCTTATAACCTGTTGAAATTCGTTGTTCATAGTAGACAGTCGAACGTAGTTCAGTATGTGATTTTAGCTTGATGTTGATAGTCGAAAAAATAATGCAAGGTTGTATTAAACAATGCAATGTATGTTGAGAAGTGTTTATCGCCAACCTATTCGATTCCTTCTACTGCTCTTAATTCTATTCTTGACTTGCATAACCAACCCGCCATCCCAGGAAACTCATGCGACTTCAACTTCGACTTTATGTGTTTCTATTTCTAAAGTTCACAATGCAAAAAATAGAAATTTGGTGTTCAAAAACGAAACCACCGTGTACCAGTTTTGTACCACTTTAGTTTGTGTAAAGTACCAAAATACATTAAACGTTGTTTTTGTGCTGAACCCGAAATTTCTAACACTCCTTCTCAGTGTGAATTTTACATCAGTCCAATTCCATTTAGCAATTTTGCGAGCTTCGGGTAAGGTAAGGCTTTGGTGAGGATGTCCGCCATCATGTCGTCTGTAGCACAATATTGTGCCTTGATTTCGCCATTTTTCATTTTTGACATCATAATTTTTTTTGAATCTGATGTCAATATGCTTCAATTTTGAAAAACCATCATTTTCGTTCATCACCTTGATTGCTGATTGATTATCCATGTGGATTAACATTGGTCTTTTCACTTGTGTTTCAATTTCTTGTAGAATTTCCCGACACCCAAGCATCTCTACTTCGACTTTTGAAGCTGCATAATACTCGGCTTCCATGGTTGATAAGGAAACGCCGCCTTGCTTCTTGCACAGCCAGCTGATTATCATTCCATTCAGCTGGATTATGCCTCCGGTCGTCGATTTTCTATCGTCTTTTGAGCCGGCGTAATCAGCGTCGCTGTACCCTTCAATATGGTGCGTGGTCTTGCTTTTGTCCGCTTTATATCCCATGTGCAGCTTTAACTCTTTTGTTCCTTTTAGATATCCGAGGACGCGCTTTGCCAAGTTCCAGTCAACCATTGTTGGTGCGTGAGTCATTCGCGTGGCCTTGTGCACCGCGAAAGATATATCCGGCCGCGTGCATCGAGATATCCAGAGTAAAGCACCGACCAAGGATTGGAACTTTTTTATCGTAGGCATCTCACCTTTTGTTGTTTTTTGCCAAAAGATTTTGATTTTCCAGGTTCAGGTCTTCGTATTCGCTGTTGATCGGTGTCTTCACTGGGTTAGCATCTTCAAGGTTGTACTCTCGAAGCATGTTTCCAATCATGACCTCTTGATCTAACGTGTATCCACTGTTTTGATCGTATGTGATTCTCATTCCTAGGAATTTTGAAACTTTTCCCAACTTTTTGATTTCGAGCACTTTTAAATCGTTGAAAAAATCGTCCACGAGCTCCTCCTGCGTTCCAGTTACTAGTAGGTCGTCGACGTAGACTCCTACGATAGTGGTAGCATCGTTAATTGTCTTGAACAAGCACATATCGGTGATACTTTGTTTGAAACCTGATTGTAGTAATTTTCCATGCAAAAGTTGATTCCATAGTCGACCTGCTTGTTTCAATCCATAGAGAGTTTTTCGCAGTTTCAACACCATTTTTCTTCGTTGATGTCTTCGTCAAAACCTTAGCTCATTAAATTCATGCCTTGTGGAATGTGTAGATAAATTTCATGTTCCGTTTCCAGTGCCTTCACGTAAGCATTTGGAATGTCTCCGTGTTTTGCGCAGACACCCCAAGTTTTTGACAATGCTAGAATTAATTTCACTGTTCCGAGCTCCATCACCGCTGCGAAGGTTAAGTTGTAGTCGATCCCAAGTCTTTGTTCATTTCCACAAGCCACAAGCCGTGCTTTATATCAATCGATATCTCCATTTTCATTGGTTTTTGTCTTGAACACCCATTTGGTGTGCAGCGGACGGCAATCCTTCGGTTTTTCTTCGATCGTCCATACTTGGTTGCGTTCGAGCGCTGATATTTCTTCATTTATTGCCTTCACCCATTTCTCCTTGTTTCCGCTCTTCATCGCTTGGCCGAAACTTTTTGGATCCACTTCGGAAATAAAATTCACTGTTTCGAATGTTTCATCACTTGTTTGAGTCGTGTTTTCTTGGTCCGCGTTCTGACCGACAATATCTTCGCTCGACGCTTTCTCCTTCTGTGCTTTAGCCTTCGTGTGTCCTCTTGTTTGATGCCTGTCTCGTTGCCACGTCTTCTTCTGCTTTCCATTTTTGTTTTCTGCATTTTTCGTCGTAACTTTCTGATTTTCAGCTCCTTCACTTCCAGGCCACGTCGTACTTGTTTGTTTTGCGCTTCATTTAAAGTGTCTATGTTCTTGATGTGTTGCGTTGCAACCACTTTTCGTTCGTCCTTTAGGTAAACTTTATACCCCTTGACCTCTTCGCTTTTACCGACAATTATCCCGATTTGAGCTCGATGGGCGAGCGAATATTTTCCGGGATTCCTGTAAACAGTGCAGGGTGAACCGAATGCCACAATTTCTCCAAGGTTTGGTTTCTTTCCAGTCAGAACTTCATAGGGCGTCATGTTTCTTGATTTTGCTTTCGTAGGACTTCTGTTAATGATGTATGCGGCATATTGAACCGCGTCGCCCCAAAACGAAAGATTTAGGCCGCATGAAAAAACCATACATCTTGCCATGTTCATTATCGTTCTATGCATTTGTTCAGCTTTTCCGTTGCTCCACTGATTGTTTGCTTCGCTTATCTGCCTTATCACACCAGTTTGTTTGAAAAACAGATCCAGGTTCTTGTATTCGAGTCCTCCATCTGTCCTTAGTAGGTGTACCTTGCAGTTGAACTGACGCTCGAAAAACGCCAGGAAATGTTCGAAAATTTTTGCCGCCGCGTCTTTGGTCTTCGCCAAAAATACTCGTACATAGTTAGATTTGAAATCGATAAAGTTGATAAGGTATCGATTTCCGAATCTGTCTTTTGGAGTTATTGGCCCTTTCAAGTCAGAGCAATTGACACCTCCAATGCGGTCCGTTGGCGCGTTCAAACCACTGTCTTGCTTTGACTTCGCATTTTTCGTCTGCTTACCTTGTGCGCAGGTTAAGCAAGTCATTCTTTTAGTGTTGGTAAGTTTTATTCCAAAACTTTCGTTCTTCGCCATGTTTTCGATTGCATCGAAACTTTGATGCCCTAGGCAAGCGTGGAAGTGCATGAGCGTGCCTTCTTGAAGGGTTTGCTCTTGGTTGTTCTCTTTATCTTGGAGGATCGCCATTACTTGGTCTCCATTGAAAATTTGTAACCTTTCCACTTTTACATCCACCGTGAGTACTCGGTTTGTTTTTTAACGGAAAATATTCCTTTGCCGGACTTTTGGTGCCCCATCACTCGTTTTCCATTCTTATAGTCCAGATGACATCCTTTGTCTTCTAGGAGTCCGTACGAAAGAATGTTTTTCGCTAAATTTTCCACGTAGTAAACATTTTCTAGTCGGATAACATTTGGTTTGTCATTAAGGTAAGTGGTGATTCTCACCCACCCCTTTTTGGTGACATTCAACTTCATTCCGTCTGCTTGATAGCATGTCCCTTGAACATCTTCGACTTCTGGTAGGTACGAAAGGTTATTTACCAAGTGCATGCTTGCTCCACTGTCCAGAATCCACCTTGTATCATCGTTGTCTTTACTTTCTGTGATGCTTAAGGTAAAGCCCACTTGGTTCGAAACTTTGCTTCGACATTTGTCTTCGGTGTGCCCTATCTTCTTGCAATTCTTGCATTTTTTGACCTTGGGTTTTTGCTCCACGTAGTTGATAGTTTCACATTGACAACTTTTTCCTTGTTGTCCGTCGTTTTCAATCGCTTGAGCAAATTGGCATAGCTCTTCTGCTTGACGAAGATAGTCTTGTCTTGAGTGGTTGTATCTGGATAGTAGAATTGTTTTCAGTTGACTAGATGCATAGTGAACTATGTTTTCAAGCACCAGTGGCTCACTTCCTCCAACAGCTTTTGTAATTGCCACAAGGTACAAGTAATGTTCATTCCATGTCCTTTTCGGATGTTTTCTTGCCGTGAATAGTTTCATCGACTGAGCCGGTGTTATGGTTGTATGAAATGCCGATAACATTCGATTCACGACGTGAACCAAACTTTGTGATTCGTTCCACCATGAATCGACTTGGCGATTGTAATAGCTTTCAGCCGTACCGCTTAGGTAGGCCCACCTTGAAATCTTCACCCCAGCGCCCCAGCGATATCCGCATGCAGATTCTGCAATGGCGACTTGACGTATAAATCTTGTGCCCCATTGTTTGAAACCGGCACCAAGACCCCTGTATACCTCTTTGCCGTCAATAGTTCGAATCGATAACTTGCATTCGCGTGCTGACGGGGTTTTAAAGATCGGTTGCAGATTCGGTTTCGGGTGTATATTCGGTTACATGTTTGGTTGCGGGTGAATGTTTGGCTGTGGGTGCAGATTTGGTTGCTGATGCAAGTTTGGTTCCGGTTTTGGTTGATGCAGATTTTGATAGTTTAATCCGCCAAAACCGGTTGCATGATCTTGAAAGTGATCCGCCAAATCTGGTTTCTTTTCAGGTGTACCATCTAAAGATGCCATTCGCATCTTCGTTCCCAATCGCATGGAATTGTTGAAACCAAAACTATCCATGTCAGGTTGTCTCCGACTCGATTCGAGTCGGTCAAGTCTGTCAATTACGCCTTTCAGCATGTCTACCAGTCGGGCACCTTGATCTCCCATCGTGGTAGGCTTCTTTTCTTCATAATCTTCACCGAAGTTATCATCTTGACCCTTTGGGCTCATAACCTGTTGGAAATCGTTGTTCATAGTAGACAGTCGAAACGTAGGCCAGTATGTGATTTTAGCTTGATGTTGATATTTGAAGAAATAATGCAAGGTTGTTTTAATCAATGCAATGTATATTGAGAAGTGTTTATCGCCAACCTATTCGATACCTTCTACTGCTCTTAATCCTATTCTTGACTTGCATAACCAACCCGCCATCCCAGGAAACTCATGCGACTTCAACTTCGACTTTGTGTGTTTCTATTTCTAAAGTTCACAATGCAAAAAATAGAAATTTGGTGTTCAAAACCGAAACCTCCGTGTACCAGTTTTGTACCACTTTCGTTTTGTGTAAAGTACCAAAATACCTTAAACGTTATTTTTGTGCTGAACCCGAAATTTCCAATCCAGAAGGCGCGAAGAACCATCTTACCGGCAAGTAGACTCGCCCCACGCGCTGAATTTCCTCGCCCGATGCACAAATTTATTTAGTGATAAAGCGGATAGGAACACAAAATTCGTAATCTAGTCAACAACATTTGTCACCCTGGATAGTGTCTGCCACATTAAAACGACCAAGAATAAATCCCGTTTATGCACTCCTGCATGCTCCTACTGTCCATGCGGTTTGACCTCCAGGGGTGATGAGTGCTTTCACGTCATGTTGTACATTTTGACAGGTGGTGGCTGATATGCTTGATGTCGGCATGTGCTATAACCAGTCCCACACCCCGCCTCTACCGGTGTCTCTTTGGAATCACATGCGTTCCCTTTTGCATTATCGTTTCTACCTTCTTTTCTACCTCCTTTGCGGTGACTTCGATACATGCACGCTCTCACAGTTCTGCTCCTGTTATTAGTGTGTGCCTGCGCATTGTATGACCAATCCAACCACAAGAGAAACCTCCACTCAGCACATGTGTAGATTTGTTGTGATTTCTCGCTTGTCGCTAAAGGATGGCACTGAGTTTATAATTTGGTACAAGTATAGAGTACCTCTAGTTTACATTACGTAAAGAGCCCAAATATAGGTATCGAGCAGCAGCGTAGCGGATCTGCGCCGTCAAAGGTGATGTCCATAGTTCTTGCCGTCCTAGGGATCGTCCAACTCTGTCGTGTTCACTTTGGCGCGATTGACATTTCATGAGGTATACATAACATCAAAGCAAAAGCGTGCTATGTTCTCACATTGGTATGACGGACAGAACGGGCGTATGTACACGTTCAGCTGTTAATTAAAAGTGCATATCAGGTATTTTGTGAAATCATCGAGTTACGGGGCATTTTTCCACCGATCGATTTTTCACAAAGCTACTCAACCGAAAATTTTGATAAAGTAGACATATTTTTGCCTCGGTGTGAAATCCAGAAAATGCATGGCTACTGTGAACAGCTCCTGCCGCGAGGTTGCGGCGTGTAGTGGTTTAGCTAATTGTACAACGGCTAGACTCGAATTCTCAGTTTGAATTTATAGAGCATGGCGTGGATATTCCTCTTAGCATGTCGACACTAAGTACACGAACTGTATTGAGCGGATCAGTTATAGGAGTAAGAAGCAGAAAGACAATTCATTAGGCTGCTGGTTATGTTGAGATGTCGCTCCTGGAACAAAAAATCTCACGCATACTTGAAGCTGAACAATCTTGAGATCCGTGAGCACAGCTATAGCTGCACATCCTAAAAAGTATTGATTGAAAGGCATTTTGATTCATACTCGAGAAATTTCAATTTCTGGTTTTTCTTGGTCTCATAACGACCTTTATTAGAGTTTTCTTACATGCCACCTTAGCTTTTTTCTTTTCACCAACAGCACATTTTGACCCGCTGTTATCACTAGGCAGGTGGTACATGTATACACGTAGGGAAACTTGTATAAAACATACTTTACATATTGGTATGGAGTTCTATAATTCATATTGATAATATTTTTCTGCGAAACCATTCCTGTGTAGAGTGTGTTACTACGGGAAACACCTGCTCTCGGAGGAGCAGGCACAACGAAGCAGGCGTACATAAACGGGAATGCACAACTCATAAAATGTGATTTTGGCATAATGTGGCACACACTATCCTGGGTGGCAAAGTTTCGCATTAATCGAAGAGACACTTCTTGCCCTTTTATCGCAAACGTGTTATCCACGACGCCATCATGGTAATTGTCGGCAAAGCTCGCTTGACCACCTATAACAGTTGCGGTCCCGCAAAGTCCTGTGTCCATCCCATGTAGTCGACTTAAAATACAGCATGTTGAAGAGATATACAATGCCTGGCGAGTGCTTGGGTAGACCAAACTTGATCAGCGAGTACTTGATAAAGCTCGAGATAAAGGAATTGGTCCACCCCGATCCTAACACGAATTGAGCGATTAAAACACCGACAATGATGTCCATGAAATGCTTGAAACTGGCGCTGGGAAGCAATGTGTACACGACCTCCAGTGGATCCACGGCAAAGAGACAAAGCATGTAGCTGAGCCAGTCTGTCGCCAGACCCATCGATGCTGATAATTCCTCTACTACAAGTGGTTCAATAGCCTTCCATAACTCATTGTATTCATTCGTCAACATTATAACTTCAAAACTAGTACTAGACCTAGCTAACTCCACGTTGAGTTGAAGCCCAGTATAGTGTGTGCCACATTATGCCAAAAGATATTCTGCAATCCCGTTTATGTACGCCTGCTTTCCCTGCTTGTACATCATCATTAACAAAGATTTGGACATTGCAGCATGTGTCGAGCCTCTAACGAGTTCCGATGAGATTAGTCGTTTCGTCAAACCGCCCCACCTCTGCGAGCTTGGAACCTGATAACACTAGGTCACCACTTTCAAAATTCACCACTTGTGAAGGTGTCTGTCGGTCGCTCAAGTGTCTGCTTACTTTTTTAATAGGGTACCCGTCCATGTTGAGCCACGGCATTGACCAGATCGCCCTGCCGCGCCGGAGCCTATTGTCCATGCCGATCGACGCGAACGCACCGGAAAAAAACAATCAATTGTCAAAAGGCAAGGACAACATACCGGACAAATCTGTCGCGAAAGATAATAGTTGTGTTAATCAGCGGAATGAGGTCCAATGCGACGATGACCACAATGAAAACGAGTCGCTAACCACGTCAAGTTCCAACAGTATCATCGATATACCGATGGCCGAGATCGTCATGAAACAAAACGACCGCAGAATGACGGCGAGAACCTCTATTGCCACAGACGTCTCCTTCATAGGCGACGTTATGGATGTCGAAGAAGACGAAGAAGACGAACTCGACATACAACTGTTGCACAACATCGCCGATAACATGATCGGTCGCAACGTGCCGTTTGAGACACCGTTTGGCGTCAAAGCCCAGTGCTATGCAGACTACACCGCTAGTGGCAAGGCCATCGAGAGTATTGAAACGTTCATTCGCAACGAGGTAATGCCTACATACGGCAATACGCATACCACCACGTCGGTCACTGGTCTCCAAACTACCTACTTCCGAGAAGAGGCCCGACAGATCATCGGCAAGGCTGTGAACGCCCGTCTCCGCGGTAAAGGAGCCCGAGACGTCATCATCTTTAGTGGTCAAGGTTGTACCAGTGCAATCAACAAGTTTATTAATGCCCTTGGGCTCACCACGATGCGACGCCACCATCGTCCGTACAAAAGGCCTGTCATCTTCACATGCCCTTTTTCACACCACTCTAACCTGTTACCGTGGCGGGAGTTATACGCTGTTGATGTCGTCGAAATTCCCGAGGCCGTACGAGGTGGCTTAGACCTAGAGGAGCTTGAGCATCAGCTCCAAAAGTACCAGGGTCGAGACCTCAAAATTGGAACATTTGCCGCTGCCTCCAACTTGACGGGTATGTTAGCAGATGTCGACAAGGTTTCGAAGTTACTGCACAAGTATGGAGCTCTTTCTTGCTGGGACTATGCTACATGCGCCCCCTATGTCGATATCGACATGAACCCCAAAGACCCTGATGCATACAAAGACGCTGTATTCTTTTCGGGTCATAAGTTTGTGGGTGGTCCCGGTTCCCCAGGGGTTTTAGTTGTCAAGAAAAACTTGATGAGCAACGAGGTGCCAACAATGCCTGGCGGCGGCACGGTGTTGTTCGTGACAGAAAAGGCTCATGGCTACTTGGCCAACACCGTTGAGCGTGAGGAAAGCGGCACTCCCGACATTCTCGGTAGCATTCGCCTTGGTCTTGCTTTTGAGATAAAGCAACGCGTTGGCCCCAAAAACATTATGAGTATTGAGCGCAAGCACGTGCAACATGTTCGCTCGGCGTTAGGTCAGAATGACCACATTATGCTGCTCGGTCAAGAAAATATGGACCAGCTGCCAATCTTTTCATTCCTAGTCCGGTGTGGCAGCCGTTTTCTTCACCACAATTTTGTGTGTGCTTTGCTCAACGATCTGTTCGGCATCCAGGCTCGCGGAGGCTGTCAGTGTGCTGGCCCGTTTGGTGCTCGTCTTCTTGGTCTTAGTCGTGAGCATGTCACTGCTCTTGGCTATGCTGTTGTCGCCAAGGATGAAGTTCTGAAGCCTGGAGTTTCTCGCATAAGCTTCCCGTACTTTGCAGATGACGACGAGGTGGAATACATCGTGATGGCTGTGAACTTTGTGGCTGATCATGGCTGGAAGCTTCTGCCACAATACGATTACGACCCTCACAACGGATCATGGCGGCACGTTTCACGTACCACAGCTCCATTTCCAGCGAAGAAATATCTCGCAAGCATGCAACTCGAAGACGTGGAGATCGTTCGCCAGTCTGAGAGCGTTCCACCCATATATAGTATTGCCGCTCATCGTCGCAAGAACTTGGAGCAGGCCGCTATTCTGGCGGACACCTCCATTGAGAAAGCCACGTCGGTTGAACGATATCCTGAGGGGAACAAGCTAGTGTCGAGCCACGAATGGTTACGTTGGTTCGTCTACCCACATGAAGTTGTCGCTGTTTACAAGGACAGCGGCAAAAAGCCGGCCCTTATGGAAGCAATTGAGGGCCCATGCCAACCGCAACGTTACCTTGATGGCTCAGTACACAAGGTGTGGGATGGCGTATTTTCTATGGGAAAAATGAAGCGAAGCTTGATAGGTCGCATCGTGCTTAAAGTATTCATGCAAGCCAAGTTGGACGCCATGAAGGACAAGAGGACTGACGAAGAGAAGAGTGAGCTTAAAGAAGAAGAAGCCATGTGTGTGGTGTTTGGTGGCTCCCAAAAGTGTCAGTAGACGGAATTCTTTAGAGGTTGGTCATTAGCGCATGTTGTACTTTCTCTAGCTGGCATTCCATGGAGATGATAAAAAAACTTCCATACTGTATTACAGTACTCCCGAACATCGAAAGATTTGAAGCTTATCGCAAAAATGTATATTTCTATTAAGTTTATCTCTGATGTGCCAGTTGAAGCCATCAATTCAACTCGGTATCTATCAATATTTATTAACGTTAAGTCAACATCAGTCAATATCAAGGACATTGAGAAGAAAATTATGAAATGTGGTGCTCGTCCCACGTCCAAAGAATACCATCATTCCAAAATACTTCATACCGTCATCATTTCGGCAAGTATTGCCGTGTATTTGAACTTTACATTGGGTCATTGTTGTGGATGCTTGCTGCGCCAAGTGAATGAGTCGTCGGACAACTGGTGAGAACGTTATTGTCATTTCCGAGTCGGATCCTTGTGGCTATCAATCCTGGTACCCAAACTTGCGGCCGAATATCACGGTGCAACTGCTATAGAGAAGGGAATTGATGACAATGTGTTTTTTGCCACGGGGTCAATGTCCATGCCAAATATTATCTGCCGCAGCGGCAATAATTAGTTGTTGAAGTACCATGGGTCTCTACATTCTAATGGCAGGTTCGCTATATTATTAAGAAAATAGTGATACTGCAACGTAATTGGGCTTGATCCTCACACCTATTGCTAAGAGCGGGGCTGTGACTGTGGTCCCTTTTATTTACCTATTTATGGCTCAAAAATAAAAAAATGACTACTGTACCAGTTCTGGCGATATTGCACGCGTTACATAGGAAATGCACGCGGGATGTGTGTTCATAAAAAATACTTCGAAGTATTTGCTACAGAAGATCAACCTGGTGATGGCTGCTAAAAAGTATTTTTAAGAGGATAAGACAGTTTTGATTTTGTAGAGCTAGCAGAGGGTGATATGACTGAGCTGCTTCCGACGGGCTAATTAAAAAGGTAATGTAAAACCCTATTGCTGCACAGATGAATATCCCCAGCTCTTTAATATCGAGGTTCTTGTTCTTCTCACCTTTGATGTTAACAACTTAATTAAAGCTACATTAAAAAAAATTGCCGCACTGATGCTGAGCTGCGAACGTCCTGCTTATACTAGTAACGTGGTCAGAAGATACATAACATGAAATTAATGCGCCCACAAACTAATGTTGAAACTAATTTGCATAAAAGTCCACTACAATGAGCAGAAATCCCCCCAGGAATGTCGATCATGTATTTCATTAATAAGATTTACTTTGAGAACGACCAAGTTAAGTGGAGTAAAAAGGGTACCAGGATTTATTCTTATAATAACAGGGGGTCCTAGTTTGAGTGACCCTGATATGATTGATACAGTGATGGCATTCTGTCATCTAATATAACCGATGATACGTGATCTCCGGGGTATTTTTATAGGGGGTATGTCTGTTCTGCATTAGATTAGTTATTAGTTCCAATAATCAGGGTGCTAAAAATGAGGATATTTCACCTCATACCTCAAACTGGCTGTTTGAGGGCTTCTGCAACTCTAAAATGAGGCAGCCCCTTGCCCATACTGAATCTCATATATTACCAGCAGATGAGCCACGAGACCTCACAGAGAATGTCAAACCAATATGAAATCGAGTCCACGCCAAGCTGTCGGTGTACAAATACTAATTTGACGAAGAAGCAATATTAATTACTTCAAGTAGGTCGAAGTATTGCACTGCATTGCCTACAATTGTCCTTACGAGGGGGAGTGACTAAACATAACGTGATCCATACCATGCAAATGGCACACTGTACCATGGGATGCAAAAAGTTTGCGGGATGGATCCAAACACAACAGTTTTGGAGACAAGATAATGAATGATCTTTAGCGGTACGAACAAATAAAAAATAATGAAAATATGGTTGAAGCAAAGGTCGTCTTTTACTAGCTTTAAAACCCATCATCTGATTTTCCGATGAGAAATTTTTCGAAGCTTGACGGCAGCCGCCGTGAACCGTTTGGTTCACCACCGCTTGTGTGGTGTGTGGTGTGCTTTCTCGGTGATTTCAGTGTTTAGATAGTCGCTAACGTGCGTCACGAAGGGATTGATCACATTGTCTAAAGTACTAGCTAATATGTAGGCACAGTCTGCAATGTTAAAGTGAACCATTTTCTTGGTACGGGTTTGCTAGACCTTAATTGTTGTCTGACACGTTAGAGCAGACGTCGGATACGAGAAGAAGATCTACAGCCTGCGTAGAGACGTAGAAATACCTCTCGGATCACTAAGAGTGTTGCGATGTGGGCACGCTTCTATTTTATTGTAAGTTTAAAACTTATCATATTTTGAATCCACCTAGTTAAATGAGGTGCTCCGGCGAAGCTTATATGAGGCATTTAGTACTTTTTCGTAGCACAATGCCTCATTTTTAGCAGCCTGCCAATAATGATGTCATGTGGATTATCTATACCCATTCCAGTCTGCGAAAATGCAGAAATCTAATCATCCGTACTTCCGTCATCAACAAAAATATTCCTTCCGTTCTGAATCTATACCGCTATATATTTACGCAAAAAAACTGGTCAAGTGTTGCAGAAAATATAGTAGCAGTAGATTCTGATGGCAAGCAGGCAAATAATTTATTCCATCTGAGAACAGAAGAAGTTTAGAAAACACTCCGATTTTATCAGTAAGATTTCATAGATTTGGATACTGCGGTCTAGAGCTATCATATAAGATGGAATGAGCGATAAGCAAAAGCCCTATCATCAATTGGGCAAGCTGATAAGGAATGCCAAGTAAGCCGTAAATACGAACGAACAGGATCCTAGCCTATCTTTTGCTAGTTTGCTTTTAACCAGGGCAGTGCAATACCCAGAATTAAGATAATTCTGCAATTTTCTCTCATTCCTTCTAGCAGCTTCATTGAATATACTTACTCGAGGTCAGAGAGATCAATGGGCATAAGACAACGATATGTGCACATACACTAGAAACAGCTGAAGCAAGAACTTGTTCTTTTCAAGATGAAAAGAATCTGTTTCTCATTCTCCTTCGTGCACTTTTTGTGTAACGCGTGGTATGATATGCGTGCTTCCTATAGTGATTTGGAAACTGTTAAAGAAACTGACGTCAATCCATACACTTCCAATTCATTTGAATCCATTCATTTTCATCACATTTATCCCTATCTCGCACTATGATAGGATCCATTGTCATATCTAGAAGAGAGCTACATCATATTACTCGAACGATCAAGCGCTATGAATCTTTTCGCTGATTGACGTCGAAGCAGATCGTGGTGTTACTTCACCTTGCACTGTGCTTCAGCCACTTCTTTTCCGACGATAGGCTTTCCCTTGAACTTCAATCACATTGTTAACTTTGGCTTGGTACTCGCCAAGGTGATCGAAATTCACTCGTGCGTCGAATGCAACTTGGGATCGCATCCTAAACTCATTGCAATTTTATACCATCGCTCTCCCAACAATATCCACCGAACTTAATCCTTTAGGCCCTTGTTCAAGGGCTTACTGTACCGAAACAAGGGAAACAAGGGTTAGGGTTATGTAATTCTGATCGTTCAGAAACGATGTTCCGGACACTGTCCATGTACATACCCACCTGCACCACACATTATATGAGCATGCGCGCTGTACTACATGTATTGATGTCTAAGGGCTGTGCATCGTGTAATTATCGATTTCCCTTGGGTCGTGCCGAAGGCTTCGGGCGAGGACTCGCAGCATACGCACAATCTACTATTATACTGCTATCTCTATTATGTATATTACTTCATATATGATTTCGGTACAAATGTGCTCTTTTCAGAACACCTCATGGAGGTGTTCCGGAATACCACGATCTCGGAACACCAATGTGCCAACAACCAAATTTTTTGTCCAATCATGTGGTCGCTTTTGGATAGTTTCTTGTGGAGTGCGAAGCTCTCCCTTGAGCGTACTGATAGATTCATTATGGTACTTTGTACCCTCTTTTTGGTATCACTATTTTTCAGTACAGAACGCCATTCCGGCACTTGAACAAGGGCCTTACCAATATCTACTATCTCTCTATAAACGGTCATATGCCAAATCACCGATAGTGCATCCGTTTGACACGCAAAACCTGAATCATCTTCCGGTAGAACATGTGTTTCATCGAGTGATTCACATTGTGGATCAGCATCCCAGCGCTGCAAATAAACTCATCCGTATTGGAATTCATAATCGAGAAAAACATGGCATTCAATTTAAACTTCATTGTTTGAGTAAAACTCAAATATAAGTGGTTCAAATCTCAGCGCTGATTGGTGGTCGCAAAGACACCCATTATGATGGGCAGGAAACGACGGTTGATTGGTGGGACGTGCCGATCTAACGTCGGACGATACGTGCAATAACGAGTTAAGATGGAGATCGCCGTTAGCACGCCTTATCATGAGTGGAGTGGATTGGTTAAGTATCACGACTATCTATGGATGTTCGGATATCGGATCGGGTCGACTCAGAAGTCTGACCGGGCGAGATATACTCGACTAAGTATGTTTACGGTTGGTTCGACACATGAGATGTGATAGAGTGTTTTAATGTTGCCCAGGTGATTTCGAGGTTAAATATCAGTGATCCGAATAGTCAGATGGTTGTGGAGATAGGATTGGATTTACCCACTAAGGAAAGGGTCGCTCGCCACGTGTCGGCGGTCATAGGGAGCACAGGGTTAGCAAGGCCCCTGTAGCTCACTAAATTACTGGTTGAGACGCGCATAGACGCATTTTGGCTCACCGAAGTCCCCGACGGGATTTTTTTAGGTGTTCCAATCCTCACTCTCACGCTCCGTGTT
>MIQA02022038.1:0-13566 GCA_001887855.2 Sclerospora graminicola | reverse complement strand
GGTACATGATGCACTTTGCGCTTGGACGGTAAGTTTAGAAGTGATCATATTCGTTGTTAATGAACTAACATCCCAGCCACTTCTACCTTCACTACTAGATCTACCTGCTTCTAGAATTTTCTCCACTCTCGAACATTCTCGAAGTCTTGTTCGCAATGTCTCTCTTGCATACAGATCGCAGCTAGTTGCTCACAATGATTTGCCTAGTAGTATCTTCAACACTCCCTCAACTCGCTGCGTACACGCCGCTTTTCGTCACTAGGTCGAGGAAGGTCTTCTTCGGTAGTTCCTTCGTCAAGTAGTCGGCCAGCTGCATCTTCGTCGGGACGTACTGCAAAATTATGTTGCCTCTCTCGAGATGGTCACGTACAAAGTGTAGTTTAATATCTACATGTTTAGCACGCGCTTGATATCCAGCGTTTTTTGCTATCGCTATAGCGCTTTGATTGTCCTCACAAATTTTTGTTGGCTCCTTCTCTTGATGTCCCATCTCTTTCAGTAAATTCCTTGCCCAAAGCACCTCCTGCGCACACATCGACATCGCCATGTATTCTGCCTCTGCGGAGCTAAGTGCTACGGTGCGCTGCCTCTTTGACTTGAAAATAACAGGGCCTCTAGCCATGCAAACCAACACACCACTAGTAGACTTACGATTGTCCATACTGCTGCCCCAGTCAGCATCGCTCTACGCTGTAAGCTTGACAACTCCGCTTTCACCACCACGGTACTGAATGGCATAATCGATAGTAGCTTTTAGGTAGCGTACAACTCGAATTGCTACGTTCCAATGAACTTCTCTTGGATTATCACAAAATCGACTCAGATGCGCGACTGCAAACGAAATATCTGGTCGCGTTCCCATCGCAACGTATAACAGCGATCCGATCAATGAACGATATGGTCGTCGCTCCATACGCTACCGTTCTTCGGCAGATGCTGGTGCTGTCAACTTGGTAATCAATTGACTCTTATCACAGGGATTGAGCACATTATTCGCCTCCGTCTGATTAAACTTTGCAATCTATCTCAAAATGAACTGCTTTTGCGATAGCGCTAAGTGCTTCTCCCTCACATCGTACTGCACCTCCATGCCAATCACGAATCGTGCTGTACCCAAATCCTTTATCTTGAAGTGGGCTGCCAATGACTGTTTCACGTCCACTATCTCTTCTTTCAAGCGAGCTCCAATCAGAAGATCATCCACGTACAGCGTGACATACACGAAATCGCTGTCATTTTTCTTCACAAAAATACACGGGTCCGCCTTACACTGCATAAAACCTAGCTTCTTAAACACGTTGCGAATAGTCTTGTACCAAACTGCTGATGCCTGTCGAAGGCCATACAAACTTCGTCGCAGTAGACATGCTTCTCCCGGCTGGTGTGCCACGCCTTCAGGTACACGCATGTAAATCACCTCTTTCAGAATTCCGTACAAGAAGGCAGTGTTAACATCACATTGTTCAATCATGTAGCCCATTTGACAACACAGCGCCGTAAACATCCTAATCGACGCCATATTTGCAACAGGAGAATAAGTCTCATCAAAATCAGTACCGAAGGTTTGGCTAAAACCTTGAGCAACTAGTCTGGCCTTGAAACGAACGATTTCTCCTCTTTCGTTCCTCTTCAACGCGAACACCCATTTGCATCCGACAAGTTTTGCGTCCGCTGGTGCTCGCACAATTTCCCAAACACCATGCTCACCAAGTGAGTACAACTCACGATTAATCGCTTCTTTCCACTCGTTCTTGTTATCCGATGATAATGCTTCACGATAAGAATTCGGTACTTCTTCCAACAAGTTGGCCTGCTCGATGAGTTGTAGTCGCGACCTCTTCGGTTCTGGTTCATTCTTCCAGTCATCGTAGCGCTTCCGAACAACTAATTGACGGCCCTCGCTGCCATCTACTTGCGTACTTTGAACAGGATTACGCACTACCAATTGTCCTTCAGCAGGTGGACGGAAAACAATAGCATCACTCAAATCACGTTTATACCCGAGTTGCTGCTGCTCGGTCGGCGGTGGTAGCTGTGGGCGTCTTTCCACTGGCAGTTGTTCACGAATTGGTTGCTGCACAGTATTTACTGTAGCCACAGGTAGTAAATTCAGATCGGTATTGCTTGGTATCTGTTCACGCCCAGTCGGCACACTATCATAGCCCTCTTCATCGACCTCCATGTTGTCGCGGGCATCCTCATCTACCTCCATCGTCTCGCTATCAGCTGGGACAGGAATTAGAGAAACAGCCACATCATCGTCACGGATAATAGTTCGCACAACTTTATTCCCTTGAGGATTCACAGTAGTGTAGGTATCACCAAAGCTCTCATCAAGTAGGACGGTACGACTAATTTCGAGCTTATTCGTCTCCAAGTTCCACACACGATAGCCCTTACTGCCTTCCGCGTAACCGAGAAACATACAACGGAAAGCCTTGGCATCAAGTTTCGTCCTCTTTGCCTTGTCTACGTGAGCGTAGCCACGAGCGCCAAATACCCGCAGGTGTTCCAGTGATGGTCGCAAACCATAGATTAATTCGTAGGGAGATGACGTCGGTCTCACACTGGACGGCAATCGATTCATTATGTATACGGCTGTTTGCATCGCTTCAGCCCACCAACGTCTCTCCATGTTGTAGTGGTAAATCATCGACCGCGCCATTTCTGCAATAGTTCTGTTCATGCGTTCAGCAACACCGTTTTGCTGCGGTGAGTATGGAACGGTGGTCTGGTGAATAATTCCATGCTCCGCACAAAACGCATCAAACTTCTTGTTTACGTACTCAGTCCCATTATCGCTACGAACACATTTCACTCGCGCGTTCAACTGATTTTCCATCACAGACTTGTACTTCTTGAAGTAGTCCAGTACTTCGGACTTCCCCTTGAGAAAATAAATCACCACAAAGTGAGAATAGTCATCAATAAAAGTTAAAGCGTAGCGAGCCTTGCCTTGCGAGTTCACACTCATAGGACCCATGACATCAGTATGTACAAGCTGCAACGCTGAAGTGGTCTTGACATGACCGCGCACATTCGATGGAAATTTATCCACGCTCATCTTGCCTTTGATGCATCCGTCACATAGCTTCATGTCATTCACGGACGCAACCAGTTTCTTCGGCACGCCATCACGCACTTTCACAATGCTCTCCAAGCGACTACTAGCGACGTGTCCGAGGCGAGCATGCCACAGTTCTGTCTCACGTTCTTCTTCAGCGTTCATCAATTCACGACTGTCGTACACTTCGTTCGCCGTCTCCGCTACAGTCGCATACAGTTTTCCCATCCGAGCGACTTCCATCAACTTCTCTCCTCTAAAAGAGATTTCACAAACCTTGTGACGAAATACAACCGTGACACCCTTGTCCGTCAATGATGGAACAGAAATCAACCGGCGAGCAAGATTCGGCACGTGCAGAACTCCTGTCAACGTCACCTTTGTCCCATTCAAAGCTTGAAACTGCACAGAACCAGCCCCTATTGCTCGCATCGAACCTCCATCAGCACTCGAAATACAAATAGTAGTCACTAATGGCTCGTATGTAGTAAAATCATCTCGGCAGAACGTCATATGTGATGTAGCACCACTATCTACCAGCCAGTCCGACGTAGTTTGCGTCGTTGCAAAAAATACATGCTCATTCTTATCACCGGACCGACAGTCTGCTTGCCGATGACCAATTGCATCACACTTGAAACAACGACCTCGAAACGAACCACGTCCACCTTGTTGTCCACGATAGCGCCCACGACCTCGTCGCTGCCCAAATCGCTGCTGCTGGCGAGATTGTCGGCTCTCGTCTTGACCACTCGCACGCAGTGCGCTCTCACTCGTTTCACGCTCTTTCATCTTCTCGCTCTCACGTATCAGCATCTCCTTGGCCTCCATCATCGTTACTTGATTCTTGTTCTCTATGATTTTTACGATTGCATCAAAATCGTCTGTTAAGCTACCTAACAGAATCACGAGTTGCTCGTCTTCAGAAATCGCCTCTCCTACAGCGTTCATGGCCATCACCAGATTGTCAAACTTAAGTAGATACTCCAATATTGCGTCTTGCTTCGTCATCTTAAACTCATGCATCTGCTTTCTGAGCTGGATGCGGTTATGCATCGTCCTCTTAACAAAAAAGGACTCCAACGTATCCCATGCTTCCTTGGCAGATTTCGCAGTCCGAATCATCGTCTGATACTGCGGGCTCAGCATACGCGCGATCACAGCGAGTGCCTTGCGATCGGCGGACTTCCACTGCGATGAGCTCGTGTCGATCCCGTCCTCTTCCTTGTACTCGACGTGTTCTGCCAAGTCCTTGCGCGCTAACGCCATACGCGCGTTGAACTCCCAGAGAAAATAGTTCCCCTCGCGGAGTATCTCGTTCTCGTTCCCAGTGTTTGGGCTCATAACCTGATGCACTTTGCGCTTGGACGGT
Source organism: Sclerospora graminicola (assembly GCA_001887855.2). Lineage (NCBI taxonomy): Eukaryota > Oomycota > Peronosporomycetes > Peronosporales > Peronosporaceae > Sclerospora > Sclerospora graminicola. Next base: position 9,130 of record MIQA02022038.1, on the reverse strand, counting down.
AAGTTTAGAAGTGATCATATTTGTTGTTAATGAACTAACATCCCAGCCACTTCTACCTTCACTACTAGATCTACCTGCTTCTAGAATTTTCTCCACTCTCGAACATTCTCGAAGTCTTGTTCGCAATGTCTCTCTCGCATACAGATCGCAGCTAGTTGCTCGCAATGATTTGCCTAGTAGTATCTTCAACAGTAAACCGGAGCAGGTGTACATAAACGAGATCGCACAGCGACAGTCTATGGTACACTGTGCCAACCAATATGTAGAAGTAGAAAACAGAATAAAAGTTACTTTTTCGACATATGCATCTTCATCCTGTCGTCTTTAAAATGTGGAAACCATCGCCTTAAGCTCTCAAGCTTGAATTAGTTCGACCGGACAATCTACGAGGAGCGTTTACTCATTAAGCGCCGAAGCTGATACTTGCCTTGAAGATCCCTTACTTGTGGGAAGAACTACTTGTGTTCCTTCACCACTACTCCTATGTTTTGTAGGAAGAACAAGTGTGGAAAATGTTCCTGATGCATCCCGTTTGTATCATTTCTTCGCAGTTTTGACACCACCATGAACGGCCTATTCCCGCTTGACACTCAAGGTCTGCACTTTAGCGTCCTGAAAACTTTCTTGCACCCAGTCTCTTAAGGCAGGTACCGGTAGTAGTTCTACCGGTGCACTGAACGTCTTGCTTGCTGTTAACACAGGAAACATAAGACCGAAATTAAACGGGTCTCTTGAGGAAGGAACCGCGTGTAGCATCGCGTGTCAAAAGCGGGTACTCGATATACACTAATTGACTACAGATGGATCGTTGTGCAGCGATATCTACCCCTTCACATTGACAAGCTCTTCCAAAGTATCGAGTATCTTGCCTTGGATTGATCCATGTACTTAAACGCTTCTGACTTAAGTAGCTAATATTTCGCTACAGCCGCATCTATCTCGTGCTTCTTGTAGGTTTTTCCTTCCGAGTCCATAATGGGAAACAAGCTTGAGATCGTTCCACACTGTTCACTACCATTCCTCCCATCTGCAGCACTTGAAAGCGCGGGGGTGTTTTCCATCACGTAGTCTTTGAGGTGCAATCGCGCGTTTTCCAGACTGTCTCATACATATTGACTGGCACAATGTACCTACTCTTTCTGGGGTACAAACGACTCACTTTTTAATGACGTTGTAAGATCCCGTTTATGTACACCTGCCTGCTCCTTCCATGGCTCTAAAAGTAAGTTTGTCGAGAAAAAGTACAGAATACCCAATCCAAATATTTCAGAATGCCTAAAAAATATTTGGACTATTCTAACCCCAAAACGCACACAAAAGTGAAGTTGTCAAGCCCAAGTGGCTTGTGGGATTGCTGCTTTATGTGTCACGTTTAGTATCTAGTTTGCATAGTCGGCAGGCTAAAGTTGTTGTATCATTAGAAAAACGCCCTATTCCTTCTAATATATTTTTTCATGTAGTTCACTCCATATTACTCACATCCTCCACCACAATGTACCGTCATCTTGAATCACTGCCACAAACTCAGACGCATCTTTAAACCCGATTGTAGCACAAAATTTGCTGGTCGATGCACCTATCGGACGCACGGGTAGCCTCCCGATAGATAAAGTGCTGCTGCATTGAACACGTCGTTTCCATCAGAATCCGGTAATGAGAACATAACTGACAACACAAGCATCAACACGAGCTTCAGCATGCATATCTGCTTGGATATCACTACTGAGTGCCGATCAAAAGATGAAAAACCCTTGCCGTCCTATGCGGTTCCAACATGGTAGTTATTTGGTTGGTTTATTTTGAAATTTGTATGCTGCTAGAGCACCTAATTTGCTTCTTGCAAGATCCTCATACAATTTTGGACGCCAGTTCCGAATTTGTCGTGTAGACCCAGCTTGCCTGATACGGCAGGGTTCCGAATTAATCTGAAAACTAAAGCTAACAGGCTCCAGGTATGACGTTAACGGGTATCAACCCGAAAGAAGTAAGGAAGCCACCGGACAAGCCGGTTATGGAGGGGGTGGCTGTACCACAAGTGAAAGGCGAGATAAGGGAGGTCGAGAACGCTAATGAAGGGGAGGCAAAGGAAAGCCCCCTGCAATTGACGAAGTGGTCGTTGAATCGCAGTCTACGGACGCTGATGAGATAATGGAGGTTTCTTCAGAAGAGAGCGACCAGAGAGGAGAGGAAGGCGCGATGGTAGTGTATAAGAAGGAGGACGATCGTGCGGAAGATGGAGACAAAGAGCACACGTCTCAGTGGACACAGGGGGATGTGTCATCTCAGGAAGACTCAGGTAAAGAGTCAGTGCCAGAAAAAAAGGGGACCCAAGAACACCCCAGAAGATCTGGCGCAGGTGCTCGTACGAGCACTAACGGATGCAGAACAGGTGCGGCCGCGTCTCCAAACATGGTTGGACGTGGTACAGCAGCTCTTCAAACTGCTTTTCCCTAAGCCTAAAGGGGGAACAATCAAGGCAACAACAAAGAGCAATTTGACAAGGACGAAAAAGGCCAAAGACGGAAAGAAACCTTTGGGTCGCAAATGGCCCGAATTAAAACAAGGGGAGTTAGAGCGACTGCTCGATCGTTTTGAATTGGTTGTTATCAAACACTCAATGGATTGGAAAGTATGGAAGAACAAGACAGCAGCAGCATGCTCTATGGCCGCGCGAAGCAATCAACCATTAGAACATGTGTTAGCACGAATGATCGGCAGTTGTCAAGTTGAAGTTGCCGTCCAAGGGGACAGTGTGTTGAAAGGATGGCTCAACAAGGTAACAGGAAATGCCCCCGTGGTAAAATCTACAACAATGGTAACGGCGGACTACTTGTTTAATCCAGCTATCTACTCTGCGGAAAGGGCGTCAATTCTCAAGAAGATATGCGAAAGAGAGTGGACTGGCAAGGATAAGCGGAAATTTCGCGAAGGCAGTCAGGAAGAATGGATTATTGTCCAAGGACTCGCAGAAGGAACTATTCTAGCTAGAATTCTTCCTCAGTTTTTAAGACAAATCATGACGTCGGCGGATCGTTTAAGATTAGTTCTAACCATAAGAGTTAGAGTTGAAGGATGTCTGGTGATGGACTTACGTGGTAAACAGGCCATTTAGACAGCCTTTCAAAGTACTAAAATCCTACAAGAAAGTATATCAACGGCTGCAACTGCACGTGGCATGGATAATGGAAAACTTTGGGAAATGCTGTCTAAAGTGAAGTCTTTCAGCTATAACCCTATAACCAATCGTAACATACTTTGCATTTATACTTTTTAACGAGAGAAATAGCAAAGAGGTATGTGGGGGTCACAGTCCCATACCACAAGCAGGTGCATGGCCTACGCAACATGCATGAAAAAGTGCCAGTCGCAGAGAAAGCCTGGGACAGAAAAATCACCGGAAACGGAACAGGAATGGGGTTTCACCCGGAATATGTCATCAAAGTGCGCAATGTAACGCGAAATGTTGACATCATGAAACTCCATGGATATTTGCAGACGGTTATCCAAGTAGAATTCCGGTTCGAAGAACTGGACCAAGGAAGTCCACTATCTTCTACGTCACTCGACTGGGAAATAGTGATAGACGCTAGTGGGTGTCCCAACCAGCTACGGGGCATCGAACGGATTATGTGGTGTGGGCTGGTGCTAACGCTGGAACACCCGGCCACAAGAGGACAAATTCACTGCATGCGGTGTGGTGGTGCAGGGCACCAGATGAGGGGCTGTCCTATGTCAACAGAACAATTGAAAACAAAAAATTGTTTAAGAGTAACAGTGGAAGAAGTTGAGCGGATAGACTCACCGGAACCGATATTCGCGAGCATGGAAGCCCTGCGGGAAGAAGTCCGGAAGAATTGTCAGCAACAGGATGAACGTCACGAAAAGCGACGACTCAAGGACAAGATGCCGTGTCCGGAACAGGCGGCACCCGAGGAAACAGTGACCAGTAAGCCGGTCCAGGAAGAGGCCAATGCGGCCGGGCCGTCAAGGCCAAAGGAAGAAACAACGAAGCAGGAGGATCACTCAGATGCGACGCTTCAAGAGGAAAAGACAACTGGACTACAGTTAAACGGAAAAAGCGGGGAAGTGAGAAAGTGGAAGGAGATGTCCCAACCGTTAAAGTGAAGGAGAACCCGGGCCGAGGTGAACCGGTTAATGATCCGATAAAAGACACATCTCTAACAGGGCCGGTTAGCCAACCCAGACCCAAAAAGAAACCAAATGTGGCGGAAACCCAGCCCGGGCCGGGTCTGCAAACCCGGGAAAAACAAAAGGTGCACAAACAAACACCGACCGCGAGCAACTCAGATGGGACGGCCCGCCTCAATTCAGCAGCAGACTTGCTATCAATTGAGAGCAATGCTAACGATGTATTAACGCAATTAGGCAATGATGTGCAGGCAAAGGAGGGACCTGTCCAATACTTTGTATGGGAGGAGCCGGAAGAACCAGCACGTAAGGAATACACACTACGAGAGGCACTAATGGCTATGGGGCTGCAGAAGGTTCCCACAGCAGCAACAGGGAACTGCCAGGTTTACAGTATCGTGCAAGCGCTCTATGATTCTTCGCTGAGAGCAAACCCGAAGATTCTTGAAGAAGCGACAGCAACTTTGAAAAAAGGCTGTTCATCAAGAGGGCTCATGGATTTTCAGCTGAAGTATCCGCCGGGCATTAGAAAACAAACCCTCCGGAGTCTAGGGAGAGGGTATGACCGGATGACGGGAAGGCAATCAGAAGTAGAATTCAAACGGTATTTGGAGGAATATGGCAGCAGCCCTTCAGAGTTAGCAGCAACGGTAAGTTGTAAAATGTGGGGCAGTAACGACACATTAGGATGCATAGGCACCATGCTACAGCGGCATATATTCGTGATAAGTGCAGACGAGAGAGGCAGGCCAGTTGGAGCCATTCACTATGCCCCGGACAAGGATGGCGCAGCGCAAGAAGTATGTGACGTGTGGGGAGTACCCGATGCCAATAGGGCAGTGTGTAGCAGAGGTCAAAGCATTAAAGCAAGATGCTATTCACGGAAAAGGGAAAATGCCGCTGATTCTACACTTCAACGCGGCACATTATCAGGCGTACACGCATGGCTGGAGGTCCAAAGAAGGGCACGACACAACAGAAACGGCACAAGAGAGTATAGAGGATATGGATATGGCGGGACCTCCAGGAAGTCAGCTGGTGACGCAACATACACACTCGGATGATGGAGGACAATCGCAAGCGCCGCAATTCTTCCATAATCAAATCGAAAACCTCTTAACAGACGGCAAAGCAGGTTTTGCAGATATTTTACACTTTCTCATTGATACTGTTACGTATCTTCCAGCAGCGAATCAAGAAGAACTACTACAAGTGAATCTCCGAGATTCACGAGTGCGAAGATTCTTCGCGGAAACGTATGAGGTAAGAGAAGAGGTGCTTGTCAAATGGCACCAGTATACTCAAGAGCAGTACCTACTGGAAGATGGAACACCCACATCAACAGAAGCCAATGACGAACACCAACCAGACGAAGCAATGGAGCAAGTGCCAGAGGACCCTCCTGCGGAGACTGCAATTGAGGACGCTGAAGCAAGGCGAATGCACAAAAAACGTGCCGTCGCAGAAACTTATAGTTCGAATAACAGCACCACAGAGAAAATTGTTGCCCCAGTGCAGAGAGAGCTGTTTGATGAGCTTCAGGCGACATACCTTGAGACAGAAGACAAACGGGAATGAAGGACCTGAGTGGGCAAGAGTTTGGAATACGATGGAGGTGGTGTGGAACCACCACCAAGGAACAGCATTTCCACACGCAGAAGCAGGAGAAAGGGTGTGGCGACTAGCAGCAGCGAAGGAAGGGATCGCTATTATGCAGCTACTGGAGTGTTTCAGTCATCCGCACCGAATAATTGAAGGTATGAGTAGCGAAGTAATGCACATACTAACACGAAGATGGTGGACAGATTGCTGGAAACACTTGAGTGGAAACACCCAAGCTGGTATGTATGGAAAGGACTTTACACTACGCATAAGTGAATGGAATCGAAGAGTCAGGACTGTCACAGGCGAACAGCAGAAGGAAGCAATACGGCACAGTCGGGACGACTGGAATTTCGTCAAGGCAAACAAGTATGGGGGTAATTTCTTGTGGAACTTATGTGCACCACACATCAAAAAGATTTTCGCACACATGGCGATATGTGCACACATATATCACACACAAATCGCGGCGATTCTGGGAGAAGAAGCGATGCCCAACGAGAGCATCACACAGAAGATAACTCGCCTAGAGAAGGCCCAGCGGACCATCGACACAATGAAGGAGTTAACGCAGCGGTTGGAGGAGGAAGACGCATCAGTGTGGCAAGATATTGCGTCATATTTCGCTACAGCACTAACCAAAGTTTCACATTCAATACAGAGGGAGGTACACGGAACAACCACAAGGGGATCAGTATCAGGGGACTCTGCAATCGATCCCCTCCTCATGTACTAAGGGCACCGAGACGACAGATATCTTCGATGAGGAAGTGCAACGGCTCACTAACTCATACGATGCGTACAGTAGAAGAGCACTTGTAGATATAGAAATAATGCGAGGGGATAAGGAGGAGACGAAGTCAGCAGAAACAGAGCCGAATCAAATACGCATAACAACACAGAACGTACGAGGTTTCAAGGCGCAATCGAGACACGAATGGTTACAGGTATGACGGAACAAGTCACGTGCAAAGAGGGCAGACTGTACGATCATCCAGGAAACGCACATTACCACACCAGCGGAAGCAGAAGAGGTGACGAGAATGTGGGAGCGGCTGTGGAATTACACTGACCCGATAAAGAGACTGGCGTACTGGAGTATATCGACAACTAAGGCATGCGGGGTGGGTATACTGTTGACGCCAGAATGCGGACAGATAGCAAGCCCGTGGAAAAGAAGTAAATGGACAGAGCGCATCATAGCGGTGGAGCTAGAACAGTGGAGGGTCATCAATATTTACGCTCCAGCTGATACTAATGCAAATCGTTCTAAGTTCTTTAACGATGTAGGTCGATGGCGCACACCAGAAATGGGTAATGTGATCTTAGCCGGCGATTTTAACTGCGTGGAAGAGCCGCAAATAGATAGACTAGTCCCAGGAAGTGACATCAAGACTGAGTGCGTAGAACTGTCCAGATTAATTGCATCATCAGGGTGGTACGACGCAGCACTAGCACAGCAATCAGCGTGGGATGCAGATCAACTCACTGAGAGTTTAAACTTTACTTTCTGGCGAGGGGAGACAGCAAGTAGACTGGACCGGATCTATATTCCGGCACACAGGTATGACTGGGTGGAACGCGTTGAAACAAGCACACCATTGGTAGCCTCTGATCACGAAGAGGTAACAGTACTCCTGCGACAACCAATGAAAAGACAGCGAACATCCACCAGGAAGCATTTTCGTCTGCAATATCCGGTGACAGGGGCAAACCGGAAGCGAGTTGCTGAAGAAGTAACGGCGGAAGTAAGACTCAGACGAGGCGTGACATTTGCAGCACACGTCCAGTGGGATAAGCAGGTTCAGCTATGGACAGCGGCAATCATGAGGGTGCGTAAACGAGTAAGGCAGCGGCGTAAACGGAAAGCAGCGCAACTAGCACAATCACTTTTTGGGAGGGTATCCTCACGGGCACGAATAGTCGGAATAGCTGCTAATGAGGCGCTGAGAGACAACAAGGTACGTCATGGACGTAAATTGAGAAGAAGCATGGAAACTATGCGATGGTTGTTTAGACGTACCGCGGTTTGGAAGAGCAATCAACGTGTGTCAGCAATCACGATACCCGGGCTTCAGCAGCAGGAAACAGACAAGGTAAGTATCCCGGACAAATTTGCATCGGTGTGGAAGGCAGTGTTCAGCTGCAAACACAGCACGATACCTCCAGACATGATGGAGCAAGCTCTGGATCGATTTGTAACATTCCGAGCAGACAGACGGGTATCGGTCAAGGAAAACGAATCACTATTGACGAAGGAGATGTCAAATTCGCGTTAAGGAGTTAAAAGACGGAAGGCCAGAGGGGTCCAGTATCGGCTCAAACATGATTTTTACAAAGAATTGAGACGGCAGTTATCCAAGGACTTTGGCATTGCTAGTAACGCGATGACTCAGGGTGACCCGAACCACCACGGGACTTTTTTTGGAAGCTGTAGTTATTCCTCTACGGGAAGCAAGGGGACTCAGATAAACCGCAATGGCATTAATTAGTCCGATTTCTTTGCTTGCAAAACGAGTTACTAAGATTTCGCCAAAGTTTCTTCGCTCACGATTACAACGGTTTTCTAGCGACTGATCGGGAGACACACAACAAGGTTTTGTACATGGTCGGCGAATGGATCGCGCTGTGGTGTTGATGCTGGACATGCTAGACCAGTTTCGAAACGTGGAAAGTGGAAAAACCGCGGAAGAAAGTAGTGGAGTTCTCTTGATTGATTTCGCAAAAGCGTATGATACGATTGACAGGACTTATCTCATGCTCGTCCTTAAGAAATTTGGATTTGCAAAGCAGCTTATTGACGTAATGAAGAAGATTCATGAAGGCACATCGGCTAAGGTTTTGGTTAATGGAGAGTTGTCAGCGGCGATTCCAGTGGTATCGGGCATCAGGCAGGGATGCCCACTAGCGCCATTGCTTTTTATCATTGCTGTGGAACCTTTGGGGTTGGCGATAACACAAGACAAGAAATTACGAGGGATAAAGCTAGGTAACGCCACAAAGCAATGGGAACATCGGTTTGCCGCCTTTGTCGACGATTCCACCAATTTTTTTCGTGAAGGCAAACACATGAAGAGGGCACTACACAACGTTGAACGGTTTGGGCAGTTGTCGGGCTTGAAGATGCAACCAGCAAAGAGCCAAGTCATTCTGATGGAAACGGATGAGCATCCTAGGACCTGGTACAATGTACCGGTATTGAGACCCGGTGAATCGGTACGATACCTGGGATACCAGATCGGACATTCTTCTTTAGGGGCCAAAAACTGGGCAGGCAGAATCCGAGCAATGCAACGGCGACTTTTAACCGCCAGCAAATGCGGAACTTCTGTAGACGAAAGAGTCACACTATTTAACGCGATAGCGATCCCAGCAATCC
>MIQA02022035.1:0-10448 GCA_001887855.2 Sclerospora graminicola | reverse complement strand
TTTCACATTCACGACTGCTCTCAGTCGTGGGTTCTTCGTCTTTGACACGGAAGTCACTTGCATCCGTGTCGGTATCTTCGTTTTCAAGGTGGGTGTTTCTCATCGTGGATAAATTCTCCACACCACGACCGTCATAGATCGTGGTTACTTCAACACGGGGGTGTTTGCACCGGTGGTGCACACGTTACCGACACGCAACGACTCTTCCGTTGCGTGTGCCAGTCCCACAGGACTCTTATGAGCGGGTGTACCATCCGCTGATAGTGTCAGATCAGACCTGGAGGTGCCGTCGCTACCCACCAGACTGTCTAACTCTGCGGTTGTATCGTTAGATAGAGCCGGATTTCTCACAGGGTGATCAGATCCTGTGGGACCGCCGCAGTCGATCGCCTGGTTTACCCAGTCGATCGTTTGTTGATGCTTGGACATCCGAGGGATGCCCAAAATGACATCGCACTTGTCGTCAAGATCGAGGACGATGTATTCGTCATCGAACGACAGTTTTGTCTAACTCAAAGCGTATGCGAATCACACGCTTTGGTATAGTCACGGTTCACCTGTTGCTAACCGGACTGACAACATACTTCGTGGAGATTCAATCTCCACGAAATCCAACGACGTTAGAACCTCAGTTCTAACGAAATTGTTTGACGATCCTGTGTCAAACAGAGCGCGCATGGGGACATTGTTTCCATGCGGCTTAACTACCAGGGTGATGAGAGGTTTCCCTTCACCCTGCACCTTTTGACAGGACATAGTCCTGTCTGGGGCTATTATCCTCACATGCCCGATGTCGGCATGTGGGATAACCCGTCCAGTAGGGCGCCCCGCCCTACCGGTTGTTGATGTTTTTTGCATCAACATAGGGTTGCCCCTGTTGATGTCGCCGACCAGCAGACTGTCCAGTCCGCTGACTGCGTGGCGCCGGCCGTGGCGCCATACACTCGTGGGCGTAATGACCCATCTTCGCGCATCTATTGCAGCGAAGGATTTTCTTGTTTTTCGGTTGCCTCGGGGTCGAGGCAACTGCAACCGATAGGTCCATCGGCTCTGGACCTCCTCCTCCCGTGCTCTGGCACGGGTTTTGGTGTCGTGGAACGAAGTGTGAACTTCGTCTGTTTGAAGAATGATTAACATGCTGCACCGGCGGCATGTTGAAGTCGAAAGGCTGTTGAGCCCTTCGACTGAACCCAGCATGCGTTGACGCTGAACGCATGCTAAATTCTTCTCGGATGCTTTGGTCTATAGCATCCCTCAGAGTCTTTGGCGGAATTCGGTAAAGACTCTGCTTGATGGGACCGTCATTCAGTCCCTTCATGAAGCCGGTGACCTGCATGACAGGGGGCACCGGCTCATATACAATATTTGATAACAAATATTGTATCTTTTGAGCGTAAGCTTGAAGACTAAGCTTACCTTGCCGGAGTTTCATGAACTCTTCGCGGCAACTAAGCTCCATTTCTGGAGCTTCGAAGTTGAGCTTCATCTCAGCTTTCAAATCCTGATACCTCAGGAACGCATATTCATCAGTGGATCTGCGGCTCATTGCCCATGCCCTGGCGCGACCGCCCAGGCATGTGGTGGCAAAATAAGCTTGTGAACGCGGGTCCATAATCTTTTGCGCAGAGATGGCATCTTCCAACTCTGCGAACCATCTACGAAGGGGTTCGCCCCCTTCGCCAGTAAAGGGAGGAATCCGCGCCTTTACTACATCAACGCTCGCTGTGGGCGTTCTTGGTGGCGACCACGACATTACTGACGCGGAACGCACCTGAGGGTCTATGTAAACCCTTTTGAAACGGTTCACCATTTCTAAACCTTCCTCCGAGGTAAAACCTCGGAGGATGGTGATGATGTCGGTCCCCATGGTTTGCATCATCTCCACCACAGTATTGTGGTGTAGTCGCTCTCAGAAAATCTTCCTGAGACGCGAACACCTACGGGGGTCCCAGACGACTGACTACCGGAGGGGGTACTCCGTCCATCCGGGTCATGATCCGATCCGGCTTGAGGCCGGCTGGATCGGTCGCTTCCATCCGCTTGATCGCGACTGCTCGAATGTTGCATGTTAAAAGCTCACCTTGTGTACCCGTCAGTACTGGGTGGTTAGCTCTCTTGATGGACCCTAGGGCGAAAAGTGTAAATCCGTCCAATAGGGAGATGAGGTGTAGGACTAGGGTAGCTCCTGGGCGGAAATCGTCACCGGGGAGCTCGTTGGGTAATATACTTGAACTTTGTATAGTGCCGGCTGGGCCGAGAATAGTCGATCGGCCAGCTAAACCAATAGGGCACTTGAAGTTTGTATAGTACCGGCTACCGAGAATAATCGGTCGGCCAGCTAAACCAATAACAATGGAGGGCGAATCCAAATGTGTATCCACAGAAGGCCAAATGTCACCACTTCCCAATACTTGATACCGTGTTCAAAACACGGGCGACTTGAGGTGAGTATACGAAGTCGCCGCGACTCCCGGTCGGGGGACTTCCGGTGGGTTAACTTAACCTTCCCGGGCAAACCAATAACAGCAAGAGGGGACCTTGTTAGCCCTCTGCCGTGAACCAATAAAAGCGACTTGTGTCTAAGAAAGCGAAACGTATACTGATTTATCCTATGTCCAATACTCCCTTTGTGTAACCTACCTCAAATAACACGTCTGACCAGTCATGTACCTTACCCAACGCAACCCGGCTAACTCCGACTTTGTGTACCAGCCCGGCCGGTACACCGAACCCATATGGTACCAGTCCGAATGGTACATTGTACCCGGCCGGCTCGGCCGGATAGCCACCCATCCGCGCCCCTCGGCCGCTGACGCTAGCAGTCCCTTGGCGGCCCTTCCTACGATCCCGGTGCATACTCTTTCCACTAGAACAATCCTCTTCTTTCGGGCCCCTTCTCTCCATCCTTACGAACAATCTGCCATCTTGGCCGTCCGCCATCCGCGCTTCGGCCGTCAAACCTCCATAGTCCTTCCGTCTGCTCAGTCCGCTTATCCGACTATCCTCGCCCCTTGTCAGGTCCGCCGTCTTGGTTTCCAGCCAGGCGCCACCTGGCCGCTGGTAGACTTCATCGGCGGCGACTACCCGGCGCCTACACCCTTGGCCCTCATTTCCACCAATCAGGATGCGCCCTTTGGAAAGTGCCTTACATTATTTTATAAGTCACTTCATCACAGCCGCCCCTGAGTCGCGACACGGCCGCACAACGGTCGGGACACGATCTCACTCGAACTTACTTGACCCGATACCGCTCATCCATGCCTCGCTTTGGTACGTCATCCCACCACTTTATGACATCTCCATGGACTCAGTCGGTCTCCACACTGGCTAGCCTGCATGTCCACCAATACTGACATTGTCTTGATTAATCTCCAGTCTTGCAAATCGACAAGGCCAACGTCTGCCGTCTTGTTCTCGTGGACGACGACTCGCCTGCCAGCGGAGTGGAGGTCGCACAACCGCCGAAATCGTCTCGCACTCCCGATCTGGTGCTGTCGTCCGCTGACGCCGAGGCCGCGCTCCGCGTTCACGGCCAAGCCTGCGGCGAACGGGACAGACTGAAAGTCGTCGTTTCTTCCCTTCGGGAGGAGCTTCGATCCTGTCAGGACAACTATGAATCTCTGTTTCGGAGCTTCAAAACTTCTTGCGCGATGTTGGACCGCCTGAACCCCCGGGTCGCCGAACTGAAACTTGGTCGCAAAGCAGCGGAGGATGAGGTGGCCCGCCTCAGGGCCATTGTAGGTCAACTCACGGACGCTCTACAACGAGCGGCCGCGCCATCCACCCCGATCTCCGAGACAGCGGGGATGGAAAAGAGGCTGGACATGTTGACCGCCCAGGTGGATGACTTGGAGCAGATCCAGGCCGACTTGGTTCGGCAACTTGCCGCTGCCAACCGCCGGGCTGACGAAGCCGCCGCTCGGGGTCCATCTCCGGAAGTAATCGATCTCCGGAAACAAGTGGCCGATCTCAAGAGCCAAGTCACCATCCTGACAGGAGAGCGTAACCGCCTCCGCATGTTGGAAGACGTCGTTGAACCTCTCCGGTCTGCTAATCAGGAACTGGTCCAACGATCCAAGCTTCAGCGTGAGTGCCTCGTCTCTTCTTACGCGATGGCCCAGTTGCTTACAGTTTTTTGTTATTCTCTTGTCACTCCGCAGTTCAACAGTTAGAAGAGCTGAAACAGCAATCTGCCAAAATTCCGGACATGTCTCGGGAGCTTACGCATCTTCGTACCCGGCTCTGCCAGGTGTCCCAAGACCTGGATAAGGTGCGGGACAGCCGCGACCACCTGCGCGACTCCCACGCCCAGGCCCTTCGCCAAATCACGGATCTGGAGCGGCAGTTGCAAGAAGCCACTTCTCGGCAACAGGAGTTGCGGTCTGAGCTGTACCGGGCCCGCCAGGAGAATTCCGACGCCCATGCCATACTGGCTCGGGCGGACCGTGTTTGTCATGCCATGCTGGATAAAGAGGATCGTTTTAGGTCCTTATTGTGTGGACTTCAAAACCAGCTCGAGGCAACTCAGAGCCAAGCCGCTCCCCTTTTTCGAGCTCCTCCCGAGGTACGGGAATCCGTCTTGTCTGTCTTGGGAATGGTGGGTCAGTGGAAGACCTCTCCGCCGAACCCAACCCCGTTGCCTGCCGCAGCAGGGTCGGAACCTGAGGAACCTCCCGCCGGCTCCGACTCGCCCCTTGCCAGTCCCAACTCTTCGTCCGTCCCGGCAGGATCGCAAGGGCAAAAACGTCCGGCCGGCTCCAGCCCCTTTTTGGCTGATGCCAGCCCGCCTAAGAAGAGGAAGCAGAGCGTATCTCCATCCTCGCGCCAATGTCCTCCAGACAAGTCGGACGACGGGGAAGAGCCCGGGTCGGAGAGCGAGGACAGCCTGTTCGCGGAGCGGTCCCCTCTTCCATCCCCTCAATACACTCCCGGTAGAACCGGTCTCACTCCTAGTTCTAACTCTGAAGAGGACTCGGAATCCGAAGCGGCCGTGCCCTCTTCTGAGTCAGCGGCCGCGCCCTCTTCTGAGTCAGCGGCCGTGCCCTCTTCTGAGTCAGCGGCCGCGCCCTCTTCTGAGTCAGCGGCCGTGCCCTCTTCTGAACCAGCGGCCGTGCCCTCTTCTGAACCCGCGGCCACGTCCCCTAATTCTTCTTCGGACTCGGGACCATCCTCCCCTTCGGTTATCTATGACGATGACGAAGAAGACGAGGATTACGAGATTCAGCAAGTCAACGTTGCATTACTCCGTTCTCGCTCGGATACCCGTCGCCGCCCTTCCCGCTCCGGTAGGCGGACGACGAGTCCAGTGGGGTCCGATCAGATCATAGATCTGCAGACTCCGCCGCCGGCAGGATTTGGTTCCGGGGAACATGACCCGTCCGACCCATCCTTGCCTCCCAGCATTGTCGACGCCCCGGCCGCTCCGGTCGCGCGTAACTCGAGTTCCGACGGAGTGGCCGAGGAGAAAGTGGAGGACAACGACGATGACATCCCGGATCAGTGGTTGACCCCTCCCGACCTGAGTGACTCAGAGGAACCTCTTCCCCAGTCTTCGGCCAGACAACGACGCTCAACCTCGGCCGGGTCGCGTACTACACGCCGACCTCAGCGACCGGCCGCCAGGTCTAGAGTCCGGAGGGGTACTCTTACTCTTGCGCCCTCTTTTCCCAAACTTCCGCTTCTATGGTTATCGGGAGGGCGTTTCCCCAGTGGGGCGGATCGGTCTGCCATACTGCCTTTGGCAGTCGAGCAACTGGGCAATACCAGCCTGGCTGATATCTCCAGTTCCCAACTTGCTCAATCTCTGTCCCGTCCGCATCTCTGGTTATTCCCACGATTTTACAAGGCACCGTCAAAGACTTGGGACCCTAACCTGATGAAGTCGGGCGCCATCGACACACTCATGGAGACCGAGCCCTGGAAAATCTTGCACACCAAGATGCCGGATATGGGGCTTCCATCCTATCCATGGTTTACGGGATTCAAATCCGTCCAGATCAGCAGCTCCGTATACCCATTTCGAGATTTGGGTAAGGACGGGATATGGTCCATCGCGATAACTTGAAACGGATAAGTGGCCTGTATGTTTCCAGGCGACCGTCCTCTGATGGTCGGCCGGCCTTTCCCGGTTTCGCAATCTGGACAGCTCCCCACGTAGGCCTGAACGCTACGGTAAAGCCCCCGCCAGTGGAAATGTGTCTTGACCTTGTGATATGTCCGGCCGATGCCCTGATGTCCCCCTTCCAAGCTCACATGGTAGGGATGGAGAATATCCGGCTGTAGAGTAGCGGGTATGACTAGCCGAGCTGATCTATCTCTCTCGATCTCCGGCTGGTCGGCGTCTCGGTAGAAGAACAGTAGCCCGTTTTCGTCCACTTCGTAATCCGGGGCCAACTTGAAACATTCCTTAGCTTGTTCGGCGGTCAGTTTATTCACTTCTCCGTTAAGGTACGCCTTGAGATCCACTATCCACGCTTCCTCGTTCTGCGCTTGGAGAATCCGCTCTGCTCGCAACTGTTGAACTATCCCCTCGGTCATTGTTTCTGGGGATAATGGGCCATCGGCTGAAGAACGACGCTTCTGCGATCGGGTAACGACGTTCACCCGGATTGTCTCCTCCGTGTTGGCTGGATGGATGATCTCGGGCAACCGGTTGATCTCCGTCAGGTCTGATAACAGAGCCGGATCGGAAACCGTTACCCCTACGTTGTCGCGCATGGCCAGCGTAGCCAAGTGATCCGCGCTCTTATTCCAGTCTCGTTTGACGTGCAGCAATTCGTGTTCCGGCCATCTCCGCAGGGCGGACATAACTCGATCATTTAACAGTCTCAGCCGCGGCGCCTTGCAATCTATCTCTCCGGTGATTTGCCGGATCACTAGGTTGGAATCACCGCATATGATGATCCGCCCCTGTGTCCGGCCAGCCAGCAAATCTAAGGACAGCAGTAATCCCCTATACTCCGCTTCGTTCACCGTGATGCCAGGCGTGAAATCCGAGGCGGCCGCGATCGCCTTCCATTCGGGCAGCTTCCACAAAATGGCACTATAGGCCCCGACCCCTTTCTTTACACTCGCCGACCCATCGAAACTCAAAACCATTAGTTCCTCCGTGGGTCCCACTGTTGGCGGCGGCAACACGATAGTTTGTCGAGGCTGCTTCCGAGGTGCGATCGCTATCAGGGCTTCCTCCACTTCCGCCCTGGGAGTAATGCTGGCAGCCAATGTGCCCAGTATTTCTTCTTCCCCCTTAGTACACTTAATAACTTCGAGGGACCACTGAGACAACAAAGCCGCCCATCTCCCCAGCCGGCCATCAATCCCATTCGCCGTCAGGAGCCATGATAAGGTCGACCGTCTGGATAGTACTCTGATAGGCCGAGACACCAGCATAGTATAACACACATCCAAAATCCGTAATAGAGCCAGAACTTCCTTATCCACCAACCCATAATTAACTTCATTAACTTTCAAGGTCCGGCTGGTGAAGGTCACGGGACAGTACACTCCATCGTGATCTTGCACGAGAGCGGCCGAGATGGCCCACTTGTTAGCGTAGATGATGACCACCGGAGTCTTATTAACATCGAAATGTTTCAGGACCGGTGTGGTCGCCATCTTCGCCTTTAGCATGCCGAAAGCCACCATCGCTCGGGTCATGTGGTCGTCCGGGCCGGCCGCGCCGGGGTCCGGCGATCGGTCGCTTGCCTGGGCAGATAAGGGCGCTTCCCCATTGGCTGAACTACTTGAGGAGGGCGCTTCCTCATTGGCTGAAATAACCGCAAAGGGCGCTTCCCCATTGGCTGAAATAACCGAAAAGGGCGCTTCCTCATTGGCTGAAATTGCCGGCCCGGCTTGCGTCTCCGCTTGCCTATCCTGCTCTCTCAGCTTATGGTAATCCACCTCCCGCAACTCATACAAGACCGCCGCATAGACTGCAAAATCCTCGATGAACCGACTGTAATAATTCAGGCTGCCCAAAAAGGATTGCATAGCCTTTAGGGATCGCGGGAAAGGCAGATTACTCAAGGACTCCAAATCCTTCGGGTTAGCCTCCAATCCGGCAATCGACACTTGATGACCCAGATAGGTCACCTTAGTCTTACCCCAGAAACTCTTAACCACACTAATCGAAAGATTCCACTTTTCACACGTAATCATCAACTTCTCCACTTTGTCACACAGTAAATCCCAGGTAGTTGCCGTAACGAGAATGTCATCAATGTAAGACCGCCGCCCCAAAACTGAAGGTTTTGGGTCGGGGTCCGGGTCACCTTCGGCGAACACATCCCCGACCAGAGCCGGATCTTGACCCGCCTTGATCTTGAAGTGTCCGTACAGCGCGTTATCTATCAGCCGTTGATAAATCTGCGGAGCATTCTTCAGACCGAACGGCATCCGGTTCCACTCGAACAACCCGAAAGGCGTCACGAATGCGGAGATCTCCCGTGCACGATCGGTCATAGAGACCACCCAGAATCCACTAGCCATGTCCAATGAGCAATACCACAAAACTTTATCCAGGTCCTCCAGCAGGTCGTTTATCAGCGGCATCGGATAAATCATCAGCTTAGTCAGCCGGTTCACCAGCCGGTAATCGATGCACAACCTTATATCCACCCCATTCTTCTTGATGATAATTACAATGGGCGAAGCCCATGGCGAGGTGGACGGCTGAATTATCTTGGTGGCCAGCAAACCCTTGATAAGCTCTGACAGCTTTTCCCGATACTGGGGGGCGACTCTTCGGCATCTCTGTGCGACCGGCTTGGCACCTCCCACATCAATATCACATACCGCCCCATGGGCGGCCGGAGGAAGTGCGTTCCCTGGTCCGATCAGCAGATGTCGTCTTTTCCATATAATATCCTTCAACCTGCTGATCTCCTCCGGGGTGTTCACATCCGGGTCTCTCACTTGTAGATCGTCGATAGTGACTGCTGGGGGGCAGGGGGTCACCTCAGGTAGCACCGCCATCTGTTCTTCCATGCCTTCAACATATAGTTCGCCCCCTTCATGAATGCAGACTTGATCCGCATTCGGCTATTTCCGAATTCTGCTCGGCCGGCTGGGCCGATCCGCATTCGGCTATTTCCGAATTCTGCTCGGCCGGCTGGGCCGATCCGCCTTCGGCTATTTCCGAATTCTGCTCGGCCGGCTGGGCCGATCCGCTTTCACTTCGGTCCTCACAACCGTAATCGGGGCTGACCGTATATGCGACTCTGCTTGGTCCTTTCTCCCGACTCTGTCGTTCGTCCGTCTCCTTCCGAGTGGGCAAAACCAGTTCCGCGATCGGGGCGTAGCTTCGGTCCATGCATTCAGCCGGATCCGGCGACGGCCGGCTCCGCATCAATATTTTAGAAGGGGTCCGGTACTCGGGTTTATCCACCATCGGGGTCTGGTCCTCTTCTAATTCTTCCTCTTCGCTGACTAGATCGGTGGTTGCCTGAAAGGCCAGGTTTTGCCACTCGATATAGCGTCTTGAGCCCCCAGTGACATAGCCCGGCCGGCGGGGCACTTTATCCTCGGCCAGCCACATTCCGATAATCACATCTTCATGCAAGGTGAGGGGTTTTTCAGAGATGTTGGTCACGCTTATGAAGTTGAGATGACCACTCCCTTTAACAACAGATGGTACCCAGCACTCGCCCCTTGTCAGCCATAACTTACTCCGTCGGTCGTGCGGCCGTAACATTACTTCCACCGCCTTTCCCACTGGCACCGTTACAAACTGACCTAGCTTGAGAAACTGGACGTAGGCGCCATATAAGGGCCGCCGGCCGGCCAGCTGGATCTGTACCTCGTCCGGCAACGTCAATGTTCCATGCGATAAATCCAGCCGTATACCGGCCGGGACCATAAAATCCATGCCCAAAATTGCATCCTGCCCGGCCAACTTGCCTACCCAGGCGGTAAAGTAATATACCAACGACCCATCTAACGTAATCTTGACTCTTGTCCTTCCTTGGGTCATGTACGAACTTTCTCCAATGCCTATACATTCCTGCCGCTTCGTCTCGTCTATCTCACACCCCACCTTACGAGCAAAAGTGGTGTCTACGATAGACACTTCTGCGCCAGAGTCGAACAGCATGGTAGCTTTCTGGTTATTGATTTTTCCATCCGCCTTGGCCTGCTTGAACCATTTATCCGGCGAGTGATACTTCCAATAACCTCGCGACTCGCCAGGTAACAAGTTCAGTTCCATTCGCACTTCAGACCGGGAATACTCATCCGTCCGTATACTGCTCACCAGGAAGGGGTAAGCCGTACCGGCCGGGGACCGGGCGACGTAATCGTCAAACTTACATGTATTGTCGGTTATCCTTTGCTTTGCTTCTTGATTATCCTCCTTACCGACATATGCATAGATACTAACACTAGACCGCTCGGCTCGAACCAGATTCCAACCTGGCGAGCGATCTAGTTTAACATTTTTTCCACTCCGGGCG
>MIQA02022034.1:0-10508 GCA_001887855.2 Sclerospora graminicola | reverse complement strand
GCGGACGAGCCGGAATCGCTTCGGGGTCATGCAAACCCACGAAGAAGGTGGGACAGAGAACTAGTCCGCCCGGCCCCAGGGCAACAGGCACGGCCGGACCAGCTAACATCACTCAGCCGAGTAATCGGTGGCTGGAGCTAGTCAGGTCCGATCGGCTTTTTTTTTCGAAGTTATCTTCGAATCAGTATGGTGCCGGATGGAGTGGTTTTCGGAGTTGTCTTCGATTCAGTATGGTGCCGGATGGGAAAAGTCGGACGAGGAAGATGAGCAAGCGGTTACTCACGTAAGAAAAAAAAACGGAAAGAAAAGTGTATTAACGAGGTTAACAGCCAGTAACGAATGCAGAAGACGATGTATGCAAGGCTAGCCTCGTGGGTCACTCTTGGCGAAGCTCAGCAAAACTTGTTCCGGAGTCGGGGCACGCGGAGGCCAGGGTGACTATCGGGATCCTGCCGAAACTGGTTGCGCCACGGATCTTGTTGGTCGAGTGCATCGAGCGAAGCTTGGAGGGTGGCAACCTGACACTTACCCAACCCCGGATACCAAGTCCCGCCTTCGGCCGAGATCCCGCTCGTCTCCACGCGGCGGTTGGCCAGATGTAGCATGATAGGATGGAGAAAAATGTCCAAGTCGCAGTGGCCGCGCTGGATTCCATCGACCACGAAGTTGCAGATCTTAGCCCAGCCCTCAGTCGCGCGGTTGCGACGGTTCTTGCGGTCGGTCCGGTACTTGGCTAGCCCGGGAGATTCGCGCCCGGCGGCAACGGAAATACAAAGGTGGTGAGTCGACTCCCAAATGGATTGTCCATGCCGGGAGAGGTACTCCGTGCAGATTCTCTGCAACTCCGCGAACCAGCCGGCATGGGTAAGGCCGATGTCAAGCATCTTTGTCGCCAGTATGGCCCAAGGTTCCCGGGACAAAATTGCGTTCAGTGGCCCGATCGCCACTAGCTTGGGATTCCAGTCCTCGGCCTTGGGAACAGCGAGGGCCGGCGGGAATATCCACAACGGCGGACGAGTCAACGACTTGGTGACAAGGGCACCAGTGAGGTCTTGGATACGCAGGCCTTCCAACTGCGCCCTGGACCAAGGGACCGCCGCGGCCAGTTCGGGGGCCGTCATGACCTTCCGGCGGGGAATCCACAACGGAGGAGACTCCTCTGAGGATTCCTTGGACTCGTTCTCGTCGAAGGCGAAGGGGTCCGGAGAAGGCAATTCCTCGAGGTCCTCAGTGGTAGCCTCGTCAGAATCCAGTCCCGATAGGCCAGACGCCTCTTCTCCATCAGGAGAGGCGGTGGACGGACCTCGGGGATCATGAGGGGAGACGCTAAGGAGAGCCGGAGTAGTCGGAGCCTTTGACGAAGATCTGGCAGCGCGAGGGCGACGGGGGGACTTTCCCGAAGCCGGTGGAGCCGAGATCGAAGTGGGTCTAGGACTCGGCCCGCTGTCTCCATGGACT
Organism: Sclerospora graminicola; assembly: GCA_001887855.2. NCBI lineage: Eukaryota > Oomycota > Peronosporomycetes > Peronosporales > Peronosporaceae > Sclerospora > Sclerospora graminicola. The sequence continues at coordinate 9,050 of MIQA02022034.1, read as the reverse complement.
AGGGCCGCGCTCACCGGCGCGGCGGACCGTTTGGGCCGTTTGGCTGCCACGGGGCCTTGGAGCGACGCAACCCGACTGGATCGACGTTTGCCTTTGTGCCCAGGCGGATCTTCAGCGGACAAGAGAGAAGCCGCCTGCTCGCCGACTGGCGCGGGCGGCGGGTTAGGGTCTTGAGAAGGATTCCAAATCCGTAGGCGAGAAACTTTTCCCGTATCACCGGTCGCTGATCCGGGGGCGGAAGTTCCCGCGTCAGATGTCTGGACGGCCGCGGCGGAATCAGCGGCTGACGGGAGAAGGGGCGTGGCGGGAGCGGCTTGACCAGGATCTCGCGGACAAGCTAAGTCAAGAAGGTGCCTGATAGCCTCCCGGATGGGGGCAGGACCTTTCATGAGACCTCTCACCCGGGACGCCGAAGCTGCTAGACGAGCCCGATCTTCCTTGAGAGAGGACAGGCAATTCGCACGCTCCTCCGCAAGTTGGGTGAACGCCTCCCGGGCTTCACTCACACCCGATTGGGTTTCAGCGTATGCGGCCTCAAGCTCCCGGATTCGGCGTTGAAGGTCGGGCGATGCATCGGCCGACTGATATAGCGCCTTCTGGTACTTGGTCAGCTTCTTGGCAAGCCGGATCCGGCGAAACTCCAAATTGCCCAGTTTCAGCTGCGAACCCTCCAATCGTTTGGAGAGCTTGATATAGCTGTCGTAGCGCGTCGTCAACTCACGCGCGGTCTGAAAAGACTCGATCATCAAGACGCGGAGGTTCATGACGTTTTGGTCTAAGAGCATACACGGGGTGAGTGAGTGGGGAGGCGAACCGGAACAGGCGGAAGGTACTTACTTTGGAGTTTCAAGGCAGCTACGGCCTTCTGGTTTAGGACACGCTGTGAGTCCGACTGTTTTCGGAGGCGATCTCTCGCTTGGAGAAGGTCGGCGTTCTCACTTTCCAGTCGGCCAATTCGGTCGCGAGATTGAAAGGTAGCCAGAACTTCCCGGACCCGGGATTCATCTGCTTGCTGGCTAGCCAGCCGGGCGGTCGCAGCCAACTCGGTGTTTGCTTGCTCTAGGCTGGCTACGTGAGCGGTCAGCGCAGCGACTTGAGCTTGCAGAGCAGCCAGGTCGGGTTGCCCGGGGCGATGCTTTGGGCCGGCCGGATGGGCATCCGGTCCTACGGCCGATGGCTGAGTATTGGCCGGGGAGTAGCCCGGCACAGGAGCAATGGGGACGTTGTCACGTTCAGACATAGAGGCGTTGAAAATCAAAGTGTGGGGAATGTGATGAGCGCGTGCCTCAACCGTTGTGCGGCTGCGACAAGGCTCAGGGGCGGCTGTGGTGAAGTGCTCCAGAAGTTAACGGACTAATGATGATGGATGCCCGCATCGGATTGGCTGAAATGCCACCCTAAGCCGGATGCCCAGACCGGCCAGTAATAAGATGCAATTTGGGACTGCCAGGCACACCTGTGGGCGGTCGGGCGGTGCCTGGCTGGGGACCAAGTCGGCGGACCTGACAAGGGGCGGGGATAGCCGGATAAGCGGGCTGAGCAGACGGAAGGACTATGGAGGTTTGACGGCCAAGATGGCGGACTGTTCGTGAGGATGGAATGAAGGGAGCCTGAAGGAAGAGGATTGTTCTAGTGGAAGGAGTAAGCACCGGGATCGTAGGAAAGGCTGCCAAGGGATTGCTAGCGTCAGCGGCCGAGAGGTGTGGATGGGTGGCTATCCGGCCGAGCCGGCCGGGTACAATGTACCATTCGGACTGGTACCATATGGGTTCGGTGTACCGGCCGGGTTGGTACCATTTGGGGTTGGTGTACCGGCCGTACCGGTACACAGAGTCGGAGTTAGCCGGGTTGCGTTGGGTAAGGTACATGACTGGTCAGACGTGTTATTTGAGGTAGGTTACACAAAGGGAGTATTGGGCATAGGATAAATCAGTATACGTTTCGCTTTCTTAGACACAAGTCGCTTTTATTGGTTCACGGCAGAGGGCTAACAAGGTCCCCTCTTGCTGTTATTGGTTTGCCCGGGGAAGGTTAAGTTAACCCACCGGAAGTCCCCTGACCGGGAGTCGCGGCGACTTCGTATACTCACCTCAAGTCGCCCGTGTTTTGAACACGGTATTAAGTATTGGGAAGTGGTGACATTTTGGCCTTCTGTGGAAGAGTGTGGAGTTGTATCTGCCTCATATACACATTTGGATTCGCCCTTCATTATTATTGGTTTAGCTGGCCGATTGATTATTCTCGGTCCAGCCGGCACTATACAAACTTCAAGTGTCTTATTGGTTTAGCTGGCCGATCGACTATTCTCGGCCCAGCCGGCCCTATACAAAGTTCAAGTGTATTGCCCGACGAGCTCCCCGGTGACGATTTCGCCCAGGAGCTACCCCTAGTCCTACACCTCATCTCCCTATTGGACGGATTTACACTTTTCGCCCTAGGGTCCACCAGGAGAGTTAACCACCCAGTACTGACGGGTACACAAGGTGAGCTTTTAACATGCAACATTCGAGCAGTCGCGATCAAGCGGATGAAAGCGACCGATCCAGCCGGCCGGAAGCCGGATCGGATCATGATTCGGGTGGACGGAGTACCCCCTCCGGTAGTCAGTCGTCTGGGACCCCCGTGGGTGTTCGCGTCTCAGGAAGATTTTCTGAGAGCGACTACACCACAACGATGTATTCGTCTTTGAACGACAGTTCGTCCAATTCGAAGCGTGTACAAATCACACGTTTTGGTATAGTCACGGTTGCACCTGTTGCTAACCGGACTGACAACATGCTTCGTGGAGATTCAATCTCCATGAAATTCAACGACGTTAGAATCTCGGCTCTAACAAAATTGTTTGACGCTCCTGTGTCAAACAGAGCACGCATGGGGACATCGTTTCCATGCGGCTTAACCTCCAGGGTGATGAGAGGTTTCTCTTCACCCTGCACATGTTGACAGGACATAGTCCCGTCTGGGGCTATTATCCTCACATGCCCGATGTTGGCATGTAGAGATAACCCGTCCAGCAGGGCGCCCCGCCCCTACTGGTGGTTGACGTTTTTTGCATCAACAGAGGGTTTCCCCTGTTGATGTCGCTTACCAGCGGACTGTCCAGTCCGCTGACTGCGTGGCGCCAGTCGCGGCTCCATGCATTCGTGGGCGTAATGGCCCATTTTCGCGCATCTGTTGCAGCGAAGGGACTTCTTGTTCCTCGGTTGCCTCGGTGTCGAGGCAACTGCAACCAATACGTCCATTGGTTCTGGACCTCCTCCGCCCGCGCCCTGGCGCGGGTGTTGGTATCTCGGGACGAAGTGTGAACTTCGTCTCGACGGGAAATTGTTGTTATTAACATGTTGTATTGGCGGCATGTTAAAGTCGAAAGGCAGTTGAGCTTTTCGACTACCCCTAGCATGCGTTGACGAGGAATGCATGCTGAATTCCTCTCGGATGCTTTGATCTATAGCATCACTCAGCGTCTTTGAGGGAACCCGATAAAGACTCTGTTTGATGGGACCGTCATTCAGTCCCTTCATGAAGGCGGTGCTCTGCATGGCAGGGGGCACGGGCTCGTACACAATATTTCATAACAAATATTGTATTTTCTGAGCGTACGTATGTAGGCTCAGCTTGCCCTGCCTGAGTTCCATGAACTCTTCACGGCAGCTAAGCACCATTTCTGGAGCTTCGAAGCTGAGCTTTAGCTCAGCTTTTAAGTCCTGATACGTCAGGAACGCAGATCCATCAGTGGATCTGCGGCCCATCGCCATGCCCTGGCGCGACCGCCTAGGCATGTGGTGGCGAAATAAGCTTGTGAACGCGGGTCCACAATCTTTGCGCAGAGAGGGCATCTTCCACCTCTTCGAACCACCTACGAAGGGGTTCACCCCCTTCGCCAGTAAAGGGTGGAATCCGCGCCTTTACTACTTCAACGCTCGCACTAGGTGCGAGCGCAGGTGTTGCCGCCGCCGTTTGGGAGCGCAATATTGCATTGCGCACCTGAGGATCGACATACATTTTCTTGAAACGGGAAACCGTTTCTAAAGCATCCTCCGAGGTTTTACCACGGAGGAGAGTGATGATTTCGAGCCCTATGGTCCGAATCATCTCGGTCACTGTGGTCACAGCACTCGGTGACCAGTTAGGGAAGTTTTCCCTAACTAAATCTTGCGCGAGCTGACGCTCACGCTCACGTTCACTGGCTGTTGCCATGACAGCCAGCGGCTCTTAAACCTTCGTTCCGCCAGTCAACTAGCGGAACGCGTCAACAGTGGTCGTTTAGACGGACCACTAAGTGCTACCAGGTGTAACAGGGCTACTGTTACGCGGCTTACACTGTAAGATTGCAGTGAGGAAGCGTGCAATTTGTGTAGGACCAAATGTAATTTGGTCCTCCTTAGTTTACCTTAGATAAACTTTAATAAAGACTAATTAGTGTATTAATTAATCTATCACTTAAGTATATATATATATTAATATATATACCTAAGGCTACTTGAGTACTAGAAGGTAAGTTTAAGAGTAAATATATTCATGAATGGCTAAGAGCTAACTAGTATAATTAGACCTAGACTAATCATAGTAACATGTAGTATAAAACTGGTCTGAATGATATTTCTATCATTAGATTACTTGTTAGATTCGATAATGATATCAGAATCTGTTTTCAAAGTGGATTATAACAACTTATAATCCAATATTCACATTTCAGACATTAAGTCTGAAATTGAACTGTGATATTTCTACTTAAATATCACTTATGTAATGACACCCCATTACAGAGGACATATATCTCCGAACATATTCCGCCGCCCGGAAGAATCGACGGGGACGAGCTTCCGAAGTATGGGTCCATTATGGAAGGCATTGGGGATGGTGTTTGTGACCTGGACCTGTTTCTCTCCCCTTTTATACTCCATCTATCAAATTGAAGGTGCGGAGGTACAGCGGAGGTTGGAACGTGGTATCCAGGCCTAGGTGCGCGGGATCAGACTGGCTCTCTTTCCGAATCGTTGGAGGCCATCGACCGGCAAGATCCTTGGCGCAATCAATACCTCAAACGACCCTCCGACCATTCTGGACTTCAAGTGGCTCGGCTCCGCAACAAGTACAATCGTCCGTAGCGATGGGTAGCCTGGCTCTTTTGGTTCTTTCTTTTCCTTCGTTTTCTTTCCAATATATCCATCCGTGCTTCTTTCATCTCCACTCCAATCTTTTACTTCGACTATTACCCCCGGTTAGTCACGCCCAATCGGCTTGTGGGTCTGCCTAGATGGACTTCTTGTTGCCACAGGGCATCTCTTGGTCCGGTCGGATCTGAGTGCCTTGTTCCCAGTCCTGGTCGTCATACTCTTCTTCTTCGGAACGGTTGGATCCGGACGGATGGTCCTCGTACCTAGCGGCCGGTTTGATTATCTCCGACAGCTTGTTCATTTCTGTCAATCCGTCCAACAATCCTGGATCCAAGACGTTGAGGCCGACTTGATCACGCATGGATAGTATAGCCAGATGGTCTGCGCTGTTGTTCCACTCCCGTTTGTCATGTAACAATTCATGTTCTGGCCATTTCCGCAGGGCAGACATAACCCGTTCGTACAGAAGTCTCAGCCGGGGCACCTTGCAATCTATTTCTCCCGTGATTTGCCGGATCACCAGATTGGAATCACCACATATGATGATCCACCCCTGCGTCCGACCAGTCAGCAGATCTAGGCAAAGTAAAAGTCCTCGGTACTTTGCTTCGTTCACTGTTATGTTAGGCGTGAGATCTGAAGTAGCAGCGACCACTTTCCACTCGGGCAACCTACACAGAATAGCGCTATAGGCCCCAACTCCCTTCTTTACACTTGCCGACCCGTCAAAACTGAGAACCATTAGTTCTTCCGTGGGTCCAACTGTTGGCGGTAGTAATATGATGGATTATCGCGGCTGCTTCCGAGGCGCTATAGCTATCAGCGCTTCCTCCACTTCTGCCCTTGGAGTGATGCTGGCTGCTAACGTGCCCAGTATCTCCACTTCTCCTTTAGTACACTTGATTACTTCGAGAGACCCCTGAGACAGCAGAGCAGCCCATCTACCCAGCCGGCCGTCAATTCCAGTTGCCGTCAGAAGCCTTGACAGGGTCGACCGTCTAGATAGTACCTTGATAGGCCGAGGCACCAGCATAGTATAACACACATCCAGGATCCGTAGTAAGGCCAAAACTTCTCTATCCACTAGTCCAGCCTCTATGCCCTTGGTCTACATTTTCCGCCAATCAGAAGGCGCCCTCGGGAAATTACTTCACACCTTCCCATTAATTAATTCACAGGTCACTTTACCACACAATCCATCACAACATAATATTTCTATCCTGGTGCTCGTACAGTTGCAATCTGGCTACAAGTTCGTGAAGATTCCGAATAGGCTGCGCCAAGTAGGCGGCAATATATGGCTAGAGTGGCACTTCACCACGATAAAGGAAATTGGACGAGCAAATAAGGCGTATCCTGTGTGTCTCTAGATCCTTCATCCTGTCCGGTGTCTTGGTACCCCACAGAATACTGTAGCCATAGGTCACTAGGTCCCATCGCCAACCGTAATATACATAGTGATGGCTGTGAGAACAGCCGTCACGGAGAAAACTGCAGCGGCATTGTTGTCCATCTTGATTGCGCAAATATGTGTGACGGACACAAAATACAATACTTGAGAATCGTTTTATCGCTCGGCAAGCCATTCTCATCTGAGAATGGATTTGGAGGGGTAGGGTAAATTTTCACCAATGAGCGTCAGCTTTTTTAGAATGAGAATGGCTTTTTGCGTTTTGGCCTAAGTATTGTGTGTTCTGGACGAAATTTCCGTGCGTGATTGATTCAATCGCGCAACCTTAACCCTGTAAAAACCGCGCAAATCCTGTTATTACTCTAAAGTATATCTTATAGACGACGATATCTTAAAGGCGACGCTCCTATATTTGGAGCAGTTTCGAGGCATATGAGATTTTCATGTGGTATACACTAGATTGTTTTTTCAAAAATTTAAGTGTGCACAGTACAATATGGCGCGCCACCAAGTACACTAGGCTTTGCTTTTTCTTCTTCTGTTCCATTCATCCACGACAAATTGTTCTGTTCGCTATCGCGAAAGCTGCACTTGCCATGGCCCAATCAAAGTATAGACGCCATCGATAGTGCCATCATCTCGATCTCATTTGCCTTTATCGCCAACTGGTTGCCAATGTCTAAAGCTGACCCACTGACGTACTCACCCGGCCACTTTCTTTTGCAATAAAATTTGCCCCCCGGGTTTTCGAGTGATGACTTGGTTTTTCAACTCTGTCGGTTTTTTTGTGTCATAGCTGATCTCAATACTTGCTCCATCGTAGGTATTGACAACGCGGCTGCTGCTACAAAAATTGCTTTTGAGAACTGGGTTGCAAAAACACAATTCCTTGCGATTCCTAATATCATCAGCCATGACGACGCGCTAATCGAGCGGTACAAGTCCTTTCTAGAAGATCAACTCATTGGCAGTGTTGGAGTCAGCACAATTTTGTTTGCGACCACCGAAGCGGTGGCGACGGATTTGATGGCGATACCTTTACCGTCTACCACTAGGCAACATACCAAGACTCGTTCATTTCAGTGTGAGGAATTCATCGAGTATGGTGATATGGTTGCGTACCGATACGCAATGCTCCATCTTTGTCGCGAAGCACTACAAGACGAAAGGAACCCATGTTTTCTTCCCCAAGAAATCCATCGCCTGAATTATATGGAACAGTTTATTTGGAAGCAAAGTGACCTGCCTGGTGTAGGCGACGGAGAGCAGAAAGTGATGCCTCGGGTACCGGAGCTATCTAAGCTGGAGCGCAGCGTTCATGATACGGAGCTTGCAACATTTTACAATTCACCGCAGTTAAGCCCATGGATGGTGCATCTAACCCGACAACTCTTACAAGTCGAAGAAATGTTAGGTAAAATGTGGCGCGGAAATTCTGCTTGAAAAATCGGATGTCTGAAACCCCCTACTAGTATTATCTTACACCCTCTTTCATAACTGACACTGTTAAATAACAAGCGTATTTTACAAGATAAACTCGCATCGCTGGCCTGAGTGTATAATGATGCAAAAGAAAGATGGACTCTTCAGCCAAGGTAGCCAGCCAAAAGCGCGGTTCATGCGAGGTCGAGATTGATGACTCCAAAGTCGTATACGAGTGTAAAGTTGTCTCGAATGGTAACCTCGCTATACTTCTTGCCAAAATACTCTTCAAGTATGACATTGAGCTCTTATAAGAACATCGCTGTATTGAACATTTCGAATCCTTGCCAGCGTATTGAAATGAATTGACCGATCCAACGGTTGGAATCACTTCCTAATAATGCTCACGGGTATCCAAACTATTTCACACGCTTGAAGTGTCGAACAATTCACAGGCGTTCGCACTTAGTGGCTCACGTTTCTTTATTGCCACGACGAGCGTTTAAAATCGAGTTTTTCCACTCAAGCTTTCGATCGTCTTGAGGCTCTCGTGGTTTTTGCATATGGAAACCATTTTCTAGGCAGCTTGTCAACTTGGTTTGGCCACGTTACCGGCGAGTTTTGACCTTCAGCTTGTTTTAATGTGTGCTATCACATCTTCCGACGACCCTTCAGACAAAATCAAGTGCTTTCGACACTTGGATTTTTCGATGCTTGGATCCCACCCCAACACGGTCGTTTCCAAGTCACAATGGTCAGAATTTCACGACAAACGACGTCGTGTTTGAATTTCTTGGACCGGCTATTATTGTCCCAAACAAGTGCACGGAAAATTGGCGTGTTCTCGTGGCACGTATGCTCAGGCTTAGCGAATAGAATCTTTTCGCCATATCCACGAGGCATGTACCAGCACAACCGGCTCATGTGGCTTGTCGACGATGTCCAATAGGCATCATTCCATCTCCAGGCACGCACGTCCCTCGCTTCGATTCGGCTGGTTTTGTGTATGATGTCATGGGCATTAAAGAAGCAACGGAACCTTGTCCAGTAGGACATTTTCGCCTGGAAGGGAATGCCACAAGAGCTTGCAGTCACCATCG
>MIQA02022017.1:0-13046 GCA_001887855.2 Sclerospora graminicola | reverse complement strand
TCACCAAGTCGTTGACTCGTCCGCCATTGTGGGTATTCCCACCGGCCCTCGCTGTGCCCAAGGCCGAGGACTGGAATGCCAAGCTTGTGGCGATCGGGCCACTGAACGCAATTTTGTCCCGGGAACCTTGGGCCATACTGGCGAAAGAGATGCCGGACATCGGCCTGCCCCATGCCGGCTGGTTCGCGGAATTGCGGAGAGTCTGCAAGGAGTACCTCTTCCGGCATGGACAATCCATCTGGGAGTCAACTCATCACCTTTGCATTTCCGTCGCCGCCGGGCGCGAATCTCCCGAGCTAGCCAAGTACCGGACCGACCGCAAGAACCGTCGCAACCGCGCGACTGAGGGCTGGGCTAAGGTCTGCAACTTCGTGGCCGATGGAATCCAGCGCGGCCACTGCGACTTGGACATTTTTCTCCACCCGATCATGCTACATCTGGCCAACCGCCGCGTGGAGAAGAGCGGGATCTCGGCCGAAGGCGGGACTTGGTATCCGGGGTTGGGTAAGTGTCAGGTTGCCACTCTCCAGGCTTCGCTCGAGGCGCTCGACCAACAAGATCCGTGGCGCAACCAGTTTCGGCAGGATCCCGATCGTCACCCTGGCCTCCGCGTACCCCGACTCCGGAACAAGTTTTGCTGAGCTTCGCCAAGGGTGACCCACGAGGCTAGCCTTGCATACCCTTATCTTCTTCATTTGTTACTGGCTGTTAACCTCGATAATACATTTTCCTTTCCATTTTTACGTAAGTAACCGCTTGTTCATCTTCCTCGTCTGACTTCTCCCATCCGGCACCATACTGAATCGAAGACAACTCCGGAAAACCACTCCATCCGGCACCATACTGAATCGAAGATAACTCCGAAAACCACTCCATCCGGCACCATACTGATTCGAAGATAACTTCGGAAAAGACCGATCGGACCCGACTAGCTCCATCCACCGATTACTTCGGCTGAGTGGTGTTAGCTGGTCCGGCCGTGCCTGTTGCCCTGGGGCCGGGCGGACTAGTTCTGTGTCCCACCTTCTTCGTGGGTCTGCATGACCCCGAAGCAATTCCGGCTCGTCCGTCGGCGATCGAACTCTCTCATTAAAGCTCCGCAATTTAAGTCTAGTTCGTCCACCCACGATTGCTCCTCGCAATTTTTCCACTGTACGAGAAACTCCCTGTGGATCCGCCCAAACCGGGTTTTCCGTCCGTTCCGGACGTCCAAAATTTCTTCTACCTCGTACTCGTCCGGGTCTAACGGCTTGTCCCAACTGTCCTCCGGCAACAGAGCTTCATCGAAATCCAACCGGCCGCTTTCCCCCGTAAGGCGTATATTCGGGCGGTCCGGGAAATGCTTCGCCAACTTCAACTTGGAAACATGTACTATCGGGAAAACACTGTATTCCGTGCCGGCCGTGACCAGCTTAACTGCATGATCCCCGACCAGTTCTGCCACTCGGAAGGGGCCATGCCACATATGCGCCAGCTTCCGTGCATAGCCTTCCTTGACCCGATCGAGATACAGCCACACCCGGGAGCCGGGCTCGATGCCGTGTTCCCCGGCGCGGTCGTTGTTTTGATTGGCGCGGTCCTTGATTGCTTGTCGGAGACGTTCGTTTACTTGTTCCCTCGCCAGTGAGTAGTGGCGTTGCACTCCCATCCTCCAGCGGCGAGCGTCTCTGTCCCGGCTTCTGGTGCACCCTATTGGTATGGCGGCTTCCAAAGTGGATCGGGGATCCCATCCGTAAGCCAGATAAAAAGGGGTGTCGCCCCTTACCCGGTCGTACGACGAGTTGAGAGCAAAAACCAGTCTCTCGGCATATTCATCCCAGTCGCATTGATCCGCCTCCACCACGTACATCTTGAGGGCTCTGGTTAGGGTCTGGACCACCCTTTCGGCCTTTCCATTTGCCTGCGGGCGGTAAGCCATAGTGGCGCTCTGCTTCTGTCCTAGGATCTTATTGAAAGCTCGGAATACGTCTGCCATAAAGCCGGGCTCCCTATCGTGCCGGATGACCTCGCTCGCCCCGAAACGCCTGAACACACATTCTTCGTAACTTTGCGCAACCTGTTGGGCGGTACGGGTGGAGCTGGCCTTTGCTATAACCAGCCCGGTAAACAAATCCGTCCAGATCAGCAGCTCTGTATGTCCATTTCGAGATTTGGGTAAGGACGGGATATGGTCCATCGCGATAACTTGAAAAGGATAGGTGGCCTGTATATTTCCAGGCGACCGCCCTCTAATGGTCGGCCGGCCTTTCCCGGTTTCGCAATCTGGACAGCCCCCCACGTAGGCCTGAACGCTACGGTAAAGCCCTCGCCAGTGGAAATGTGTCTTGACCTTGTGATATGTCCGGCCGATGCCCTGATGCCCCCCCTCCAAGCTCACATGGTAGTGATGGAGAATATCCGGCTGTAGAGTAGCGGGTACGACTAGCCGAGCGGATCTATCTCTCTCGATCTCCGGCTGGTCGGCGTCTCGGTAGAAGAACAGTAGCCCGTTTTCGTCCCCTTCGTAATCCGGGGCCAACTTGAAACATTCTTTAGCCTGTTCGGCGGTCAGTTTATTCACGTCTCCGTTAAGGTACGCCTTGAGATTCACTATCCACGCTTCCTCGTTCTGCGCTTGGAGAATCCGCTCTGCTCGCAACTGTTGAACTATCTCCTCGGTCATTATTTCTGGGGATAATGGGCCATCGGCTGAAGAACGACGCTTCTGCGATCGGGTAACAGCGTTCACCCGGATTGTCTCCTCCGTGTTGGCTGGATGGATGATCTCGGGCAACCGGTTGATCTCCGTCAGGTCTGATAACAGAGCCGGATCGGAAACTGTTACCCCCACGTTGTCGCGCATGGCCAGCGTAGCCAAGTGATCCGCGCTCTTATTCCAGTCTCGTTTGACGTGCAGCAATTCGTGTTCCGGCCATCTCCGCAGGGCGGACATAACTCGATCATTTAACAGTCTCAGCCGCGGCGCCTTGCAATCTATCTCTCCGGTGATTTGCCGGATCATTAGGTTGGAATCACCGCATATGATGATCCGCCCCTGTGTCCGGCCAGCCAACAGATCTAGGGACAGCAGTAATCCCCTATACTCCGCTTCGTTTACCGTGATGCCAGGCGTGAAATCCGAGGCGGCCGCGATCGCCTTCCATTCGGGCAGTTTCCACAGAATGGCACTATAGGCCCCGACCCCTTTCTTTACACTCGCCGACCCATCGAAACTCAAGACCATTAGTTCCTCCGTGGGTCCTACTGTTGGCGGTGGCAATACGATAGTTTGTCGAGGCTGCTTCCGAGGTGCGATCGCTATCAGTGCTTCCTCCACTTCTGCCCTGGGGGTAATGCTGGCAGCCAGTGTGCCCAGTATTTCCTCTTCCCCTTTAGTACACTTAATCACTTCGAGGGACCACTGAGACAACAGCGCCGCCCATCTCCCCAGCCGACCGTCAATCCCATTCGCCGTCAGAAGCCATGATAGGGTCGACCGTCTGGATAGTACTTTGACAGGCCGAGACACCAGCATAGTATAACACACATCCAAGATCCGTAATAGAGCCAGAACTTCTTTATCCACCAATCCGTAATTAACTTCATTAACTTTCAGGGTCCGGCTGGTGAAGGTCACGGGACAGTACACTCCATCATGATCTTGCACGAGAGCGGCCGAGATGGCCCACTTGTTAGCGTAGATGATGATCACCGGAGTCTTATCAACATCGAAATGTTTCAGGACCGGTGTGGTCGCCATCTTCGCCTTTAACATGCCAAAAGCCACCATCGCTCGGGTCATATGGTCGTCCGGGCCGGCCGCGCCGGGGTCCGGCGGCCGGTCGCTTGTCTGGGCAGACAAGGGCGCTTCCCCATTGGCTGAACTACCCGAAAAGGGCGCTTCCCCATTGGCTGAACTATCCGAAAAGGGCGCTTCCTCATTGGCTGAAATACTCGAGGAGGGCGCTTCCCCATTGGCTGAAATAACCGAAAAGGGCGCTTCCTCATTGGCTGAAATTGCCGGCCCGGCTTGCGTCTCCGCTTGCCTATCCTGCTCTCTCAGCTTATGGTAATCCACCTCCCGCAACTCATACAAGACCGCCGCATAGACTGCAAAATCTTCGATGAACCGACTGTAATAATTCAGGCTCCCCAAAAAGGATTGCATAGCCTTTAGGGATCGTGGGAAAGGCAGATTACTCAAGGACTCCAAATCCTTCGGGTTAGCCTCCAATCCGGCAATCGACACTTGATGACCCAGATAGGTCACCTTAATCTTTCCCCAGAAACTCTTAACCACACTAATCGAAAGATTCCACTTTTCACACGTAATCATCAGCTTCTCCACTTTGTCACACAATAAACCCCAGGTAGTTGCCGTAACGAGAATGTCATCAATGTAAGACCGCCGCCCCAAAACTGAAGGTTTTGGGTCGGGGTCCGGGTCACCTTCGGCGAACACATCCCCGACCAGAGCCGGATCTTGTTCCGCCTTGATCTTGAAGTGTCCGTACAGCGCGTTATCTATCAACCGTTGATAAATCTGCGGGGCATTCTTCAGACCGAACGGCATCCGGTTCCACTCGAACAACCCGAAAGGCGTCACGAATGCAGAGATCTCCCGTGCACGATCGGTCATAGAGACCACCCAGAATCCACTGGTCATGTCCAATGAGCAATACCACAAAACTTTATCCAAGTCCTCCAGCAGGTCGTTTATCAGCGGCATCGGATAAATCATCAGCTTAGTCAGCCGGTTCACCAGCCGGTAATCGATGCACAGCCTTATATCCACCCCATTCTTCTTAATAATAATTACAATGGGCGAAGCCCATGGCGAGGTGGACGGCTGAATTATCTTGGTGGCCAGCAAACCCTTGATAAGCTCTGACAGCTTTTCCCGATATTGGGGGGCGACTCTTCGGCATCTCTGTGCTACCGGCTTGGCGCCTCCCACATCAATATCACATACCGCCCCATGGGCGGCCGGAGGAAGTGCGTTCCCTGGTCCGATCAACAGATGTCGTTTTTTCCATATAATATCCTTCAATCTGCTGATCTCCTCCGGGGTGTTCACATCCGGGTCTCCCACTTGTAGATCGTCGATAGTGACCGCTGGGGGGCAGGGGTCACCTCAGGTAGCACCGCCATCTGCTCTTCCATGCCTTCAACGTATAGCTCGCCCCCTTCATGAATGCAGACTTGATCGGCTTCGGCTACTTCGGGCTCTTGCTCGGCCAGCTGGGCCGATCCGCCTTCGGCTATTTCCGAATTCTGGTCGGCCGGCTGGGCCGATCTGCCTTCGGCTATTTCCGAATTCTGCTCGGCCGGCTGGGCCGATCCGCTTTCACTTCGATCGTCACAACTGTCATCGGGACTGACCGTACATGCAACTCTGCTTGGTCCTTTCTCCCGACTCTGTCGTTCGTCCGTCTCCCTCTGAGTGGGCAAAACCAGTTCCGCGATCGGGGCGTAGCTTCGGTCAATGCATTCAGCCGGATCCGGCGACGGCCGGCTCCACGTCAATATTTTAGAAGGGGTCCGGTACTCGGGTTTATCCACCATCGGAGTCTGGTCCTCTTCTACTTCTTCCTCTTCGCTGACCAGATCGGTGGTTGCCTGAAAAGCCAGGTTTTGCCACTCGATATAGCGTCTTGAGCCAACAGTGACATAGCCCGCACTTTATCCTCGGCCAGCCACATTCCAATAATCACATCTTCATGCAAGGTGAGGGGTTTTTCAGAGATGTTGGTCACGCTTATGAAGTTGAGATGACCACTCCTTTAACCACAGATGGTACCCAGCACTCGCCCCTTGTCAGCCATAACTTACTCCGTCGGTCGTGCGGTCGTAAAATTACTTCCACCGCCTTTCCCACTGGCACCGTTACAAACTGACCTAGCTTGAGGAACTGGACGTAGGCGCCATATAAGGGCCGCCGGCCGGCCAGCTGAATCTGTACCTCGTCCGGCAACGTCAATGTTCCATGCGATAAGTCCAGCCGTATACCGGCCGGACCATAAAATCCATGCCCAAAATTGCATCCTGCCCGGCCAACTTGCCTACCCAGGCGGTAAAGTAATATACCAACGACCCAGCTAACGTAATCTTGACTCTTGTCCTTCCTTGGGTCATGTATGAGCTTTCTCCAATGCCGATACATTCCTGCCGCTTTGTCTCGTCTATCTCACACCCCACCTTACGAGCAAAGGTGGTGTCTACGATAGACACTTCTGCGCCAGAGTCGAACAGCATGGTAGCTTTCTGGTTATTAATTTTTCCATCCGCCTTGGCCTGCTTGAACCATTTATCCGGCGAGTGATACTTCCAATAACCTCGCGACTCGCCAGGTAACAAGTTCAATTCCATTCGCACTTCAGACCGGGAGTACTCATCCGTCCGTATACTGCTCACCAGGAAGGGGTCAGCCGTACCTGCCGGGGACCGGGTGACGTAATCGTCAAACTTACATGTATTGTCGGTTATCCTTTGCTTTGCATCTTGATTATCCTCCTTACCGACATATGCATAGATACTAACACTAGACCGCTCGCTCGAACCAGATTCCAACCTGGCGAGCGATCTAGTTTAACATCTTTTCCGCTCCGGGCGGCAGCATTCCAGCATGCTTGGTCGGGACGTACCACTTCTTCAACAGGTTGTAAAATTCTTCCATTGGGCACAGTCCCGCCTCATGCACCTCCCCGCAAGCCTTGCACGTGAACAGGCAGTGTTTCGCCGGGTGTCCCTTCCTCTCGCACTTCTTGCACGTCAGCCGCTTCCAGCAGCTCCGGTCGTCATGCTTGATGGACCCACAGTGGGTAGACTTGCGCTTAGGGTAATCCTGGTCAGCTCGAGCCAGAAAACTCTTCGACTGACCAGAATCAGCTGGCAGCCTGGACGGCTGACTGGCTTCTGCCGAGAAAAGGTACCGATACTGTTCCTCCTCAGACTCGCCCCCAGATCGCTGATATTCCTCTTCCGAGCTGGTCGCGTCTGACTCTCGGGCGACCATGCGGACGGCCCGGGCCGTCCTGGTAGATGGCGGCCGGCTTCCTTGATCCGCGTTAAATCGGGATTTGAAACGGCCGGTTCCGACTGCCGCCTTGGGGCCTTGCTTCTTGGCTCTTAGGTAGGTGCGCAACGTCAATTCCAGCTCCGTCGTATTCTTCACCCGCAGTAACGCCAGCTGGTCTGCCAGCTCCCGATCGTCCAACGTGCTGATGAAAAGTTCCACGTGTTCGCGGGCAGCTTCCGACCGGCTGGTATCTTCTTTAACGGGAATATCCGCTCTCATGCCGGCGACATTTAAACGATGGAGATACTCCAGGGGGTCTCATCCGGTCGCTACTTGGAGTGGAAATATTGTCGCGCCGCTGACATTCCAGCTCCACAGTATTGTTCCTCGAACGCACCGGCCAGTCCCCTCCAATTTCCTCGGGTTTCCCGGCTGAGCTGTTGGATCCAGTGTTTCGCTGGTCCCTTCATCAAATCCCCGAAGATCAGGCATTTCTCATAATCCGACGTCCGGTCTCTGAGAAATGCCGACTTCGTCTTGCTCAACCATCCTCGGGCCTGGTCCTCGTCCGCGTCGCGTCCGGTGAAGTCTTTCAGCTCAGACGTGGCCGACATTCGCACCCTCGTGATCGCTCCCGAATCCGCGTCAAACGCTTGGGCCGAGGCCATATGGGCTCGGCGGGCCATCCCCAGATCCAAGTCATCCGGATCGTAATGGTACTTGGCCGACCTGACGGATTCCATATCCACGTCGCTGAGAGACAGCTTCCTGTTCGTGGGCCGACGTCCGGCCCGGCGACCTGTCTGGCGGCTCGGTGGGGCGGCATGGGGCTCACTTTGCTTGGACTGCACCGACTCCATTTCTTCATCACTCGACTCCCTCGCATAGTACCGGCCTGGTCCGGGGGCCTGTGATCCACGACGAGCAGGCTGGTCCGGTGACTTCGGACTGCCGCGGCTGGCGCTCAGCCGACGTTGCTCTTCCAAGTATCGCTCCATCATCGCCGAAAACATGTTTTGCAGGTGATCCGGCACCTGAGGAGCGACTTGAGGAGCGACTTGAGGGGCGGCTTGAGGGGCGGCTTGAGGGGCAGCCGGGCTGCCAGATTGGCATTCCTTCTTAATTCGCCCATCCGCGTCTTCGTCTTCCTCCTTCGGTTCTGGATCCGCCGTCGCTGTCCGCCAGGCCTGTACGCTGTACTGGCCGGCGTTCTTCCGCTCGGGCGTACCCGGATCCTCACGTACTCCAAGTCTCATGGCTGTCGCCACACGCGCTGCTCCCCTTGGGCCAAGCGTCATGCGGGTGATACCCACTGATGAATCAGATGAGTCTGCTTCCGAAGGGGCAGACTCGTACTGCAAAGAGCCCGAGTGTATCCCGGCTGGTTTGCTTGTCGCCGGCGGCGTGGACGGCGCCACTCCAGTCGTAGCTGTCATCTTCTTCGACGGCGGCGAGCAACCCACTAGCGGTACCAAGTGGTCGTGCAGGGCGCTGGACGCCTCCTTTAACTTGTCCATCTTCAGATCAAACAACTCGTTCGGATCAAACACGCCGGTGTTAATGCCGGCTTGTTTGAGTTGGTCGAATAGTCCTCTAATAAGGGACACGTGGCCGTCTGAGAGAGTTTGGGGAGAGACGGGACCTTTCAATCCGCCTATGATCTTCGGGCGTGTTATTTTCAGCACCTTATCCGTCCGCAAGAATTGCCCCAACTCGTGAAGATGGAAAGCACGCTCCAAGTCGATATCCGTCGGTAGGCCGTCCTGCTTCTCTTCTTCCTCTTCGAATCGCGGTTTGTCTTTGTAGGTCGGATAATCCAATTCCTGCCAATCCGGTTTCTTTAGGGGTAGGGGGGCCAGATCGCGACTTGGTCCCGATCCGGCCGGCTTCCCACTCCGGTCGTATCCGACTTCCGCTTTTTCTTCCTTTATTTTTTCTTTTATTTCCATAATATGCATTTGTTCGTTAGGATCATGGTCGGAACCATGATCCTTCCTCGGACTATGGCGACTTGCACCATAGTTCGATCTGGCTCCATCCGTGTAGCGGCCGGCACTGCCGTAGGTAGTACCGTAATCCGCCCCCGGCGGAGCCTCTAGGGGAGTAACTTCTTCTTTAATGTCAACCTCGAACTCCCCCATTCCGAGGCGACCATCGCATCCTTCCATCTTCAGTAGCATTTGGGGCGATATGCCTTCCCCCAATGCACCCGACACAACATCGTCAACAAATTTGACAGGTTTAGGTCTTTCGCCCGCTAGGGACTCGCGGTGATATCCAGGGTCACAAAGAGATCCGGGCACGCGCACCATTGTAGTGTAGTCGCTCTCAGAAAATCTTCCTGAGACGCGAACACCCACGGGGGTCCCAGACGACTGACTACCGGAGGGGGTACTCCGTCCATTCGAGTCATGATCCGATCCGGCTTGAGGCCGGCTGGATCGGTCGCTTCCATCCGCTTGATCGCGACTGCTCGAATGTTGCATGTTAAAAGCTCACCTTGTGTACCCGTCAGTACTGGGTGGTTAGCTCTCCTGGTGGACCCTAGGGCGAAAAGTGTAAATCCGTCCAATAGGGAGATGTGGTTAGGACTAGGGGTAGCTCCTGGGCGGAAATCGTCACCGGGGAGCTCGTCTGGCAATATACTTGAACTTTGTATAGTGCCGGCTGGGCCGAGAATAGTCGATCGGCCAGCTAAACCAATAGGACACTTGAAGTTTGTATAGTGCCGGCTGGACCGAGAATGATCAATCGGCCAGCTAACCAATAATAATGAAGGGCGAATCCAAATGTGTATATGAGGCAGATACAACTCCACACTCTTCCACAGAAGGCCAAAATGCCACCACTTCCCAATACTTAATACCGTGTTCAAAACACGGGCGACTTGAGGTGAGTATACGAAGTCGCCGCGACTCCCGGTCAGGGGACTTCCGGTGGGTTAACTTAACCTTCCCCGGGCAAACCAATAACAGCAAGAGGGGACCTTGTTAGCCCTCTTCCGTGAACCTATAAAAGCGACTTGTGTCTAAGAAAGCGAAACGTATACTGATTTATCCTATGTCCAATACTCCCTTTGTGTAACCTACCTCAAATAACACGTCTGACCAGTCATGTACCTTACCCAACGCAACCCGGCTAACTCCGACTTTGTGTACCAGTACGGCCGGTACACCAACCCCAAATGGTACCAACCCGGCCGGTACACCGAACCCATATGGTACCAGTCCGAATGGTACATGGTACCCGGCCGGCTCGGCCGGATAGCCACCCATCCGCGCCTCTCGGCCGCTGACGCTAGCGATCCCTTGGCAGCCTCTCCTACGATCCCGGTGCATACTCTTTCCACTAGAACAATACTCTTCTCTCAAAAGGCTCCCTTCTCTCCATCCTTACGAACAGTCCGCCATCTTGGCCGTCCGCTATCCGCGCCTCGGCCGTCAAACCTCCATAGTCCTTCCGTCTGCTCAGCCCGCTTATCCGACTATCCTCGCCCCTTGTCAGGTCCGCCGACTTGGTTTCCAGCCTGGCGCCACCTGGCCGCTTGTAGACTTCATCGGCGGCGACTATCCGGCGCCTACACCCTTGGCCCTCATTTCCACCAATCAGGATGCGCCCTTTGGAAAGTGCCTTACATTATTTTATAAGCCGCTTCACCACAGCTACTACAATGCTGATAATTTTGAAATTCACGACGAATCATGAAATTGAAAAAGAAGGCAGTGATGACTACGACGACTGGCAGCGTGAGAATTTTACTGCCTTTCGAGTCATGGGTTTCGATGACATAGTGAATGGCTATGAGCTTTTGGAAACACTGAAGCTCGGTAGAGTAGGCTAGATGCTTTAAAGAGCGACGTAACAAGGCATAGTCAAGTCGACTACCCGTGATGTTATCAGACCAATTGATCATTTTGTCGCTAATAATGACGTGGAAGGCTCTTAAGGATCGGTACGCCAAGCGTAGACCGACCAATCCGGTAATCCTACTCAGCGAGCTATTTACAAGAAAGCTACGCAAGGATGAACCGGTGGAAATTTACATCAAGGACCTAAAGTGCCTACAGCTAGACCTACGCCGGACCCAGTCAGACCTACGAGATGAATGGTTCGTACGGATCATGCTGACGAATGTGATCCCAGACGTGCGTAACGATAATACTCAGCGTCTAGCTCAAGGCGACACGTTTTCAAGTCTATCGAATGCAAGGAGCATGCTCATAGTGAGAGTTGCATTGGAATGGCAAATGGAAAGCGCCCAGGGGTCACGCCGCGTGGCCGATGCCCCGTAAATCACCGTAACACCTTTGCAGCCCGAGGGGCTGCAAACTGCTCATGGCTGTGCGGCTAGGCGGAATCGCAACAACGAGTGGGTGACCAATCCAAACGAGCGGGCGAGCGGACATCGTTGCAACTTATTTCGTGCAACAAAATATGGGAAATTCATGGGTTGCAGTTCATCACATGGAACCGCCACAGCGCTCAATATCAGATGCTCCACGAGGACCCTTCAACCTTTCCAACTTGGAGGCTGCATGTGATTCATATGATTTACGATCTGCGTAGAGGAGGGTGAAATTTTGCACTCGCAACGCTCAACGCTCGACTTATTGGCGCTATATGGCTAAAAGAGTATTGATACACTGACTGGGCGCCAGGCTTCATTCCCTCGCCCATGCAACTTGTCGATGCAATTAGACTTATGTATTTGGTAGAACGTATAGGAATCTGCCACCCGAGACGCGTTTAGTTGTCGGACCTTTTGGCGCAACATCTTCCTCCTGTCCTACCGCCGCCCGATAGTAAGCAATTCGAAGTCTATTACCGTTGTATTGCTGCCTGCAGTAGGAGGAGCTATTATTTATGCGACGCTGGGGATGTAACCCGTTACTGGCGTTTAAAGTGCTTTACGCCGTCTTCCCTCCCTACAAGGCCCTTGGGCGAGGAAATCCTGCAGAATGTCTACAAATTGTTGACCAACCATCAGTCGTGTTCCATAAGACATGAACCAATTAACGAGAGCTAGTGGTTCTGTACAATTACTGGTACGCGGCTCTGGAATCGATCATGCACATTGAAACTGAACTCCACCTTGTCGCACCGGGTTGCTCCAACATCTGCCTAGTCCTAGTGTATCCATACAAGGCCCCGTGAAAATTTTTCACCTCCAAGATTATTAAGATCAAGTACACTTTGTTACGACGTTGGTGTTTGTTCACACAAATTATGGGAAGTTGCGCTGCAAGTCGGTAAGATACTTCAATTTGTACAATAACAGTGCTGATGCATTCATATATCTGCTACCAGAAGCTTTTTCACGAATTATTGTTCTTGCGCCATCATGTTGCATATCATCTCGAACAACAAGGCGTCGCCTTTGCTTGGAGAGACTTTACGGGTAAAAACATAATTTTTTGCCGCTCTGTCGTGTGTTAACGCGTCAAGTAATAAAAACATTATGCCCTTCCAGTCGCGTTGAAGATCGATTAACCTTCGTTCAATGTGACGCGGCATTGGCTTTTTTGCTGCTGGCCCAACCGTGAAGATTCGGTCTTAGGGGACCTTAATCAACTCAAACCACCTCCAGCTCAACAATTACTTTCAACCCTCTAAGCGCTTTGGGACTTTCTGCGAGCATAGGTGGGTGGGATTTGCACCAGCTTTTCCGGAAGTCACTCCAATGCTGGATAGCAGAGCTGTTAACTATCGGGGTGGCTCTTAAACATGTATATACATGTACTATATAAACAGTAACTAACACGTGCAAGTTGAATGTTGGAAATATTCCAAAAGGTGAATCAAATCCAAAACCTTCGTCAAAAGGTGACTCAGATGAATTTAAATGGTTTTAAATATTTTACATCCCTTTATATCTGTTAAACTGGCCGATTAATTAATCTTGGTCCAGCACTTGTGGTATACTAAGCTCAAGTGTAACGCCAGTCCGAAGATTTCCGCCCAAGTCCTAACTCTTGTCCACCTATTCAAAACCGGCTTTGAGCTAGCGTAACCGTCAGTGCTGACGGGTACACAAGTTGAGCTTATACAA
>MIQA02022016.1:0-13305 GCA_001887855.2 Sclerospora graminicola | reverse complement strand
ATGATATTCATCCATTCATGTAAGTCTGTCCAGGCTGATCCTTCTTCGTCCAATACTTTATGAAATCCTTCCCCACAGTCTTTATACGATGTCTGTACCTTAAAGTGACGTCTCAACAAATCCATTATGGAATCACTCTCAAGAAAATCTTCTCCCACCATAGCTGCGACTTGCTCAGCATAAATATATGCGCTTATCAGGTATCTTGCCAATGAAGATTTCCTCATTGGAGCACATAATCGGATTAATTTACACCGCCATAATGATTACGGCGTAATTCATTCCATTCTTGAGTGCTGTGAATAATTAATGTCCGCTGGTTTGGTGCTTTCAGTGCTAAATACCTCTGTTCCCAAGCACCGAACCATGCAGCTTGCACCCCTTCAATTCCATTATTTTTACCTTGTTCTAACATGGCACACCAACATTGTTCTCGCCATATTCGAGTGAGAGCAATCAACGTCTCTGTTGTTATACTATCTAGTATATAAGGGGCTCCATCAAAAGTTTGTAATAATTCCAAAAGAAGAATGCTCTCCTTATCCGCTGCTGTTTTCCATACCCTGGACCTTTATTTACGTGTGGAAAGGGCACTATGGACTGTTGCTTCCAAGTTGCCTCTAATGCACCCCAAGCTTTAGCTTTGATCCAATGTTCTGTAGACTCTTTTGGACTTGAAACACAGTTATTGAAGTCATCCACTAATTCACGCTGAAGTTGAATAACTGGTACATCTGTCCCGCGTACATACCGGATTGGTTTCGTAAAAAGCTGTGATCCTTGTTCGTTAGGATCTGACCGTGTACATAACCGTTTGGCTTTGGTAGTTCCTTCGTGTTTCTCGATTAATGCATCGTGTTCATCTTCTGGTTGTTCCACCTCATCCAGAGCTGACCCTAGTAATTTTAGTTCATTACTATTTGTCATTTCTAACCAGCTTCGATGGTACCATTTGTGCAATACCGATTCTGGTATGTTATATTTACGCATCACGTTCTCACGGGTATCCGGATGAGTCAAATCCGCTTCCAGGACCTGAATTTGTTCTCTGATAGATTGGCGTCCTACTTTATCCGTTAAGAAGTGCAGTACTTCTAGCCAACCAGGATCATGAGTCAGGATAATCTGCTCAATATCACATTTAAAATAGTCATGGATAGACGGACCGCCCAGCCTATTAATAATATCCGCCGTCATTTCCTCCCATTCTTCATCCTGCTGGTTCTGTTGGGCTTTCATATCTACGAGGATTCCGTTATCCGTCTCTGTTTGGTCTGAGACATCATCCATAACGATATCCCCATTTCTTCCACTTTGAATGTTAATATATCGATCATCATCGTAATCTTCGTCTGACTCACTTCCACTACTATTGTCAGTCATGATTATATCCACTTCACCGTCAGATTTACCATCTACAGATCTCAACCCATGAACATACGCCGAGTAATGTGCTTCTTTAAAGAAAAGAACAATTGGCCATTGCGTATGATTCTTTGGCTCCTTTTGCTTCAAACTTCGAACTGTGTCAATACAG
Organism: Sclerospora graminicola; assembly: GCA_001887855.2. Classification (NCBI taxonomy): domain Eukaryota; phylum Oomycota; class Peronosporomycetes; order Peronosporales; family Peronosporaceae; genus Sclerospora; species Sclerospora graminicola. The sequence continues at coordinate 11,768 of MIQA02022016.1, read as the reverse complement.
TTCTGTAATGACATTGGATACTCTCCACTCATCATGTAACAGTTGTTTTTTCTGTTACGTGTTTCTGGTGCGTAATGTATTACGCCAGGTTCTTCCATCCTTGCACTTATATTTATGACAAAGATATCTTTCTGAAGTAACGTACTTATTGTGGCCAAAGTATCGTTGCTTCCCCATGCCTTCTGTGGAACTGTATCTGTGATCTTAGATCCACTGGTTGCGAAGTCCCTGAGATAAAGTTTAAATTCGCTAACTGACTCCTTCGCTGAGATTTTTTCATATCCTCTTCCTAATCCCAATAAAGTGTGTTTACGGATTCCTGCAGGGAATTTTATTTCGAAATCAAGCAGAGCACGAATATGACATCCTTCCTCAATCAGCCGGGCTAAATTTTCCAACACTTCCACGTTTTCCTTTTGAAATTGCAGCGTCGCGAGTGCCTGACATATTGCATACACCTGACAGTTTCCTGTCGCCGGTGTTGCAATACGTCTTATACCCATAAGCGTTTCTGCCTCTGCTAAGGTAACTTTTTTGATGTGAGGTAGTATTTAGTTCTCTCAAAGGAAAATCCTCCATGGAACCGTTGCTGACTTTTAGATCATCCAATATATCCCTTATCTTGTCTTTGATCTTTCCTTCCTCAATTAGACAAACTGTTTGTTGTGACTGTTTACGTAATTGATTGTCCTTGGGTGACTCTAGATTTTTTTAAGTCATGGTGCTCGTTGTGGTCTGCATCTGGCGATTTCTTAATTTTTGTTCCGTTGCCGTGGCCTTCCTGTTTGACATGGTCCCCAATAGATTGGTGGATCTTTTCGCCAGTGATGTTTATTTCTTTTTGAGTGGTACTTCGATGTACCCACTCTTTTTCTTTAGTGCCGCCATTCGCTACATTGAATGCCTGCTTTTTGTCCTTTCTTGACCCTGAGTGTTACTTCCTGGTGTTGAGGTTGAGGTTAACACCTTTTTTATTTCGGTGTGCTGTTGATTGATCGGCCGTTTTTTGTTTTTAGTCTTTTTTTACCGTAACATTAACCCAGTCCGACGATGTTCCTTCGCTGGAGGAATTCTGTGTTGGGGCTTCCTCTTGTTGATTTGATATGTCCGTATCGGAAGAAGCTGATGAAATAGGATTCTCACTTTCTTTTTCTTCCTCGTTCTTTGCTTCATCGTGTTTACTATTGATTCCGTCAACAGTAGCTTTTCTGTGAGTATCAATTTGATTCCTCAAATCGTCCATACTGGAAAAGGTTTCCACGAACTCTTCCACTTTTTCCGTGTCCTCGGTAGCGATTACGATGCATCGTGGCTTTTGCATTGCTTCCACCGTAATCGTACATTGTTTCATTGGGTGACCCAACTCACCACATCGTAAACATTGACGCCGACCCCTCATTTTGGGGTGTTCAATTATTGCCATTACCTGATTCCAACACAAACGGCTTATATTAATCAGCTTTTCTGGACAATTCTTCGTGGTCAATGTTAAGCCCACGGATGTGGAGTTTTCCGACAAGGGTCCTCCATTATCCATATCTTCTAATTGAAACGGTACATCCAATACCTTTTTCAACATAGCATATAATTGTGTCAGGTCAGTAGTTCGTGACACATTCCTTAACACACAAGCATAGTTAGCGGCTTGAGTGTTTTTTTCTCCATTACAGTTCGCTTGGTTGTTCCATATCGAGTCGTCACCATCTTCCTTACGATTGTGTACGTTATATACTGTATGATCGTACCGATGAAATGGTACCTTGACTCCCACGAATTGTTCCGCCATGTCACGAGTGTAAAAGTGAAAGTAAATCGAATGATTGTTAGCATTGTAACTTATCGTTTTCACCTGGCAATCATCGCCCATAACTCTTTTGAACCTTTCGACCTAGTCGCTGCAGCAGTGGCGATACTTCTTGTATGCACTTCGTACTTAGAAAAGCCGCTTTAATCGGACTTTCACCTTTCATGTCCATTATCAAACATCCTTCCACCTGAGCTCTTATTGTTTGAATCAAACGCACATGATGTTCCGGTGACATTATCCTTTTGACAAATTGTGGAATTCGTCTTGCGATAATATTTCCTTCCAAAAGTCCTTGCACAATTGTCCATTCGTGCTCGGTTCCATCCCTTAGTTTAGTCGGTGCAAACTTAGCGTATTCCCTCTCACTTATTTTTCGTAGTTCAGGGATCAACGTCCCTTCATACATTTCCTTACGGAAAAGAAAATCAGTCGTGTTCACTTTCTGCACGATTGATTTTTCCTTGGGTGCGATTTTCGCCGCCCAACCTGATAATGGGGGCGGATCTTGACCCGCTTGACGTACAGCTGCCTGTCCGATCATTTTCCTTAAAATTCCTTCGAATGTTTGGTTTGACTTCTGCGCGCTGATAGCCGCCCCAACAATTCGTTGTTTCCATTCTGACCATTCCTGTTTCTCTTTCACCACAATGTGCTCAAATAGCTCCAGGAGACATTCATTTTCTCCTTTTTTAGTTTAGGCAAGCGTTTTGCACTAGGAGCCAACTTAGACGCTGGAACCTTGGCCTTTACAAAAACTTGCGTAAATAATTGTTGCATGGTGTCCAACCATGCTTTAACCTTCGGTGAGGTCTTGGAAGCATTTTCCAGTGCAGCCCTCAATGCCCCGGCTAGGTCCTCAGCTGAATTAACTTTGACCTTTTTATTTCCGGATTGTGGTTCCGTTTCATCCATGGTTCTGATTTCTGATGTCTTCGATGTACCACCTGTCGAAGTATCAATCTTGGAATCATGTTTACGGGAACCAGCTGAATTCTCCTGGTTCTCCGTCGAATCAGGTTCTATGGTCTCCGTAGTTGATACGTGAGGTTCGTTAACCTCCTTTCCTTCCCCTCTCGCCGAGTTATCTTCCTCACCCTCCTTTCCAGGTAAGCCAGATAGCTCCTTTTCATCGCTCGTCGGGTCTGCCGACATGCCACCGCTAGATGGTGGACCGGACCCAGGGTCCGGGACGCGCATTGTAGTAGTAGCTGTTAACGTTCTTGGTCGTTCTTCAATCCACCTGAGTCAGGTGTGTGCGATAAAGCAAATTGAGAACTGGTACCTAAATTTGTTGATACTGATACTATAGTTTCCTACCGATACCTAAAATTAACACGTCGGTACGGTTTACTACCGAAATTAACATGGCCGGTATTGGTATACCAAAATTAGTACCGAAATTGGATTTGGCCGGTATCACATACCGGTACTTGTACCAACATTGGACTGCATACCGGTAATTAGTACCGGTAGTTTGTACCGGGCTTGACTTATATAGTTAATACCCGGTAATTGGATAGGCATTTTATCCTCACAAGTAAAGTATGTCAGAAGAGGGTTGTATGCCACCATAGGAAACTATTGCCGTTGTAAGACGACGGACGGATGGTGAGGGAGCATTTGCGCTTTAGTCATTAATATCCTAGTAGATAGTTATCATAGGCTACCACAACTTGTTGTTTATTTTTCTTAACTTCTTCTCACCAACATAAAAGACTGCTTTCATTCACGAAAAAATGCTATATTATAAAAACTAACTACCATAATGCTCTCCTACTCCTTCTTTGGGGTCTAGTCATATCGTTAATATGTTTGCAGAAATTTGCTTACGTTTGGTCATATTTGCTCATGAAAATGTCTCCCCATATATAATTGCTTATAAAACGTAGTTTGGTCATATTTGTTCATGAAAATGTCTCCCCATATATAATTGCTTATAAAACGTATGATAGTGGTGGTGGTGCTGACACTTCTTTGCTCGACATACTCGATAGTAAGCAGATAGAGATACTATTTACTTATCATTTCCATCAGTTAATTGTCCACCTCCTTATCTTTTGCTTGAATGTTAAACGATGCATTAACCAGGCTACATAGATGGGGAGTGTAAGAAACATTAATATCATTATCAACTCTACGACTTTTTTTTGGTATGTTGCAATGTCAATACTAGAAATACCGATACAAAATATTGTCTCTGGGTACCGATTTAGTTGGTACTACTGTAATACCGGGATTAGTATGGACGGTAAATACTATCAGTGCCGAGTACCTAGATTGGCTCTGACGGTGAATACTATCGATACTCAATACCGTAATTTCAGACTTCGGTAGTGATAGATACCAAGATTACTCGGGGCGGTATCATCGGTACGGTACTCTTCATACCTACATTGAAGTTCCCGGTATCGGTATCGGTAGTGTTTAATACCGGTGATACCACCGGTGGTACTACCGGTACTAACCACAACCGGTACCAATACCGCACAACCCTGGTTAGAAGGTAGCTTACCGGTAAGTACAAGTTACTAAATAAATGATCGAAGAAGAGGTATATAGAAGTATGTCCGGATTAACTTGGCGCTCCACCGTCGGAGTTTGTTTATTTTTGTGTCGATCCAGCCCACTTCATTCGTCCTCTTGTAAACACTCAAGTGTAACTTGTAAGTCCCGTCCGCGTTCCCTTGTCTGCGTCATCCGCCGTTCATATTCCATTACCGCCTTGACCTGCGCCAAAACCCTGTTCCAGACGTAAAGCCTGTGCTTCCTCGCGAAGTCGCCATAAACCAGCGAAAATGATAGTACACATTGCCCAGGATATCCGCTGTAATTGTCGTTCACCTTCTCTGTATTTCTGCCCCAATCGATCTTTTAGGCGGCTCAATACGATGTCCGATGGCTGGCGCTGCCCTGGTCACAATGTTCTCTTGATATCGAAATACGTCTGCCTCATCCACTGGTCTCCCTTCCTATTAGATCGCTAATAAGATCAAAACCACAGCTGCCCGTTTGCACCCCCACACAATGTGTGGTACCCCTTTCCACGGACTACTGCACTCCTCACCGATTGGACACATCCGTTCCTGTTAATACTTTGCATAATATACGTTCAGTCGGAGTGTAGCCATCCGATAGTAGACCAAAATCTGGTTATCGGTAAGCATGTTCCGATGTTGCCACAAACTGTCTGGCGGATGTCGCTGTATACTTCTGATTATCTCCTTATCCTGACATCGCGCCTCCCATTTCTCTAATATCTGAGATACTCCTAGGAGAGCATTCTTCTTTTGGAATTATTACAAACTTTTGATGGCGCCCCATACATACTAGATAGTATAACAACAGAGACGTTGATTGCTCTCACTCGAATATGGCGGGAACAATGTTGGTGTGCCATGTTAGAACTAAGCAAAAATAATGGTATCGAAGGGGTTAAGCTGCATGGTTTGGTGCTTGGGAACAGAGATATTTAGCACTGAAAGCACCAGAACAGCGGACATTAATTATTCACAGCACTCAAGAATGGAATGTATTACGCCGTAATCGTTATGGCGGTGTCAAATTTATCCGATTATGTGCTCCAACGAGGAAATCTTCATTGGCAAGATACCTGATAAGCGCATATATTTATGCTGAGCAATTCGCAGCTATGGTGGGAGAAGATTATCTTGCGAGTGATTCCATAATGGATTTGTTGAGACGTCACTTTAAGGTACATCTTATAAAGACTATGGTGAAGGATTTAATAAAGTATTGGACGAAGAAGGATCAGCCTGGACAGACTTACATGAATGGATGAATATCATTGCGGATCACTTCATTAACATCCCTGACTCTCCAAGGCATAATTCAGATGAATCTTAAGGTTCATCTCCCTGTTACTAAGGGCAACGAACAGATAAGTGATATAGTCACCCATGATTACTTTGTTTTGTCGTCGATTGATAGTTACGCGAAATACAGGCTATTACAGGAAATGGAGTTCCAGTCGATAACATCAGAATCATATAATCAAAAGGGGGAGACCTCTCTCACCATATTGACGCAAAATGTAAGAGGTTTCAAGAAAACAGATATTATTAGATGGTTAACATCGTGGAGATATATGAAAGAGTCATATCAGCCCCACATTTTTGTACTCCAAGAAACTCATATTACCTCTTCAGAGACAGCCTTAGAATACACAAAGCAATGGAATCGTTTATGGGGAATTTATAACAGTGACCAAGAACATGCATATTGGAGTATTGGAGATGATAAAACGGGTGGAGTAGCAGTATTATTTTACCCAGATCAGGCCAAGTTCATCACACCGTGTAAAAAGCACCTCTGGTCATCACGTTTCATCATGGTAGAGTGGAAAACTACGATGATTGTCAATATTTACGCTCCAGCTAGCAATTCCAACGAAAAAGAAATTTTCTTTACAGAAGTGGACCATATACTCTCAAGCAAATGGGATAAAATGATACTATGTGGTGACTTTAATTGTGTTTAATCCCCAGTGATTGATCGCTTAGGTGGAGAACGTAACAATAACACTGAGAGTATCAGTCTATCTCGTCTGGTGGAAAAATATCATTTAATGGATGCGAGGGCGCTCATAGGATCAATCTCTGGTGAAGACAAATTAGACCCGAGTGAACACTTTACTTATTGGAAAGGCAACTCGGCTAGTCGAATCGATCGATTTTATGTGTCCAAACGATTAACAGCATTAACCCAGTGGCTGGAAGTCAGTGAACCGCCCGTTTATTCAGACCATGCTCAAGTTCAACTCTACTTATCAGAAAAGAGACAGGAAAAAAAAGAATATTTCAACCAGAGACCACGGTACCCCTTTTTTGGATCATCTCAATTGAGTACACACGATAAGATAGACGAGGCATTACGAACAATATTGAATAGTCGAAATTCAGTTGACACGGAGTGGGACCAACTGAGTGCTAAAATTGTGGCCACTCTATTCCGTCTGGCCAAGAAATCCGCACGGCGTAGAAGACGAAGAGTAAGTCAACTTCGAAGTTCATTAAGAAGTAATGCACGCACACGGAAACACCTAGTAACAGCTATAGCAGAGGCAATTCAAAAGTCGCATAAAGTACGTCAAGGAAGAAGACTGCATCGGAAAGAAGAGGATTTACGATGGCTTTACAAAAAGACTTCAGTGCGTGAAAAAGATCAAACGGTATCACAGATAACAGTACCTATCGAATCAAATATGCTTCCTGGAACGACGATACCAGATAAATTTGCGTTTATTTGGCGAGGAATTCTAGGGGTTGAGCATCGTGATGTACTATTATCAGACCTTCAACGGAAAATGGCAGAGTTATTCACAATTCCTTCCACTCGAATGGTGTCAGCAGAGCAGAATAACTTGTTAATGGCCCAGATAGAGGAATGTGAAGTTTTAAATGCTATTAAGCGACTGGAAAGACGTAAAGCAGCCGGGTCTGACGGATTAAACAATGATTTTTTCAAGGATTTTGCTGAAACTTTAAGTCCGACGTTGACAAAGTTATACAATCGATTACTTGAAGGACAAATGTCACCAGTGTCATTCCAACGAGCACTGGTGTTACCTTTGAGAAAAAAAGGGGATTCAGCAGACGCACTAGATTACAGACCTATTTCGTTACTACAAACTGGATATAAAATTTTTGCGAAAATACTGGCATTACGTTTACAAACCTTCTTAGGGTTACTAATCGGTGACACACAGCAAGGCTTTGTGTCAGGTAGACGTATGGAAAAGGCAGTCGCAATCATGATGGCTACCCTACAAACTGAACAAACCCATCAAGGCCAGTTTTTATCAAACGGAGAGTGTCCTGGAATTTTATTTTTGGATTTTGCTAAAGCCTATGATACTGTGGATAGACAGTATCTATATCAGGTGTTATCGCTCTTTGGGTTTAGTACAAGTTTTGTGAACTTAATTAGAAATTTACATGACGGTACTACAGCTGAATTTCTAGCAAACAATCAGATTTCTCAACCAATAGAAGTATGCTCAGGGATACGTCAAGGTTTGTCCATTGGTGCCACTGTTATTCATTTTAGCTGTGGAACCACTGGCGTTGGCTATTCACCGGGAGAAGGAAATAGATGGTATCAACATTGGTATAGGTTTGGCTTCTGACAAGCACCAATTCTCGGCATTTGTGGATGATTCCACCATTTTCTTACAGAAAGCTGATCAGATGGGAAAAGCATTGGAAGTGGTTAAACAATTTGGAGAAATGGCAGGGCTGAAAGTACAACCTAAAAAGAGTAAATTTCTATTTTTGAGACCAATAATCCTTCCGAAAGAATGGGGTGGTATACCAGTCTTAAAGAAAGGATAATCAACACGTTATCTTGGTTATGAAATTGGTCTAGGCAATATGACGGAAGTTAACTGGGGTCAGCGTATCCAACAAATACATCGGAGATTAGCGACAGCAGTGTCGTGCTCTCTTTCGATTATGGATAGAGTTATGTTATTCAATACGGTGGTGTTACCGGCGATCACATTCACAGCAAAAGTATTTGATCCTCCGGAACACATTATGAATAAACTCATACAAATCCAAAAGAGATTTATTTGGTCCCAGAGTACAGATGGAGGACCAGCACGTCACAAAATGTCCCCGATTTTAATCTATACTCCTAGGGAAGCTGGAGGACTCGGACTAGTATCCATACCATTAGCACTACAGGTGTAACGACTAAAGGATGCGACAACATGGTTACTCAGTGCAAATGATATTTACAAAACGGCATGGTTGATCTGGAGGTTTTCACATTGGTCTCCTGATGAATCTTTACGAATATCTCCTATGCAAAGGAGGCATTTTACGTTATGTAAGAATATGACAATTTCCAGAAAAATTGGTACACTGAGCCAAGAATTAGGTTGGTGGTTAAGTCCGACTACGACCCAACGTAAGCACTTAATGACATACGTGAAGAGGAATTTACCATCTCTGATATCACGGATACAATGTGAACCTGGAACACATTCGTATGGCTTAAAAGAATCTGAAGTGCTTGAATTATGTGTTAATGTGGACAATATACCCTATCACAATCTACTTCCAGAACATTATCAGGTATTCTGGGGTACATTTAGCTGGGTAAGAAATCCATGGATTCCTGAAACTCAGGCAACAACATTAGCACCTAACAAATATGATCGTATTCCAGAATCCAGTATTCGAGAGTTGGAAATTCAAAGGATTGCTCACAATAAATATCGTTGGAAAGTTCCTGTCGGACAAGAAGTCTCGCATACTCGAATAAAATTGGGGCGTTGGTTGACAGCGATTATCCTAGCATCTCCTCGAGGGCAAATCGGGGAAAGTATTGGCATGGCACCTCCAATCAAACTTTTCAGATGTCCGGATGTGTTGAAGCAATACAAATGGACTGTTTTCAAACCTGGTATAGTGAAAGGTTGTACGGAGAAAAATTGCTCAACAATATTACTACATCAATCAGTAAATGGAATCTATTGGACACTTGACGCTACAGAACCTTTGTTTCATGACAAAGGTAAGGAAGTAAACATCAAAACAGTGGTGTGTTACCCACACCCTGAATTACATCAATTTGGATGGCCTCTCGACGAAGAAACAGCATTTTGGCGAATACCACAAGCGATTAAACGGTATTTCAAGAGAATGTATCATGAGTATATCGCAGTGCGACTACCAGAAATGATAATTAGATGGGAAAAGAAACACAAGAGAGACGAATGGTGGAGAATTTCCAGAATCAAACACCTAAACAATTGTGGAATCACAAACATCTTTTAACGGATTACCAGGCATGGGTAATTTATCGCATGGCTACTCATCAGCTAAATACATTTTACCAAAAGGGGAACGGGACACAAATTTGTCCGCTTAACCCCGATTGTCCTTTGAAAGATCAAGATATCGCACATATCTTTTGGGGTTGTGTCAGTGCCTGTCTCATTTGGTCCCAGTGGCTCAGTCATTGGATGGGGGTAGCAGTGGACGAACAGTCACTAAGTAAATTTAAGCGCCATATCGTGACTCGTCAATCGCCTGACATAAGCGATCGTATTCGAGAAATGATGATGGTGAAATTTGGAGTTAAAGCCTCCTCTTGCAAGAAACAATTCCGACGCTTATGGTGGGGATTTTGTGGAATTATAGTGGGATGGTTGTGGCAGTTGCGCAATCAATCAATTTTCAATGGTTTAAGACATAAGTCAGCAGAAACCATCAATTTCCTATGGGCTCAAAGCAGAGCCCAACTAGACACAGTTGCTTCATATGAGCAACAACAACCTTCGACGAGAGAAGACGGGATGCGTCTACAATTGTGTATCCAGTGCGTATTTGACACTTTACCAGCACCGCGACCGACAGCGAGAAGATACTCGGCATCCGAGCAATTGTATTCCCAGGACGATCCAGACCCTCATTTAATTTCTAGGATTAGGTATTATATAGTAGCCAATAGTTAATAACTAAAATGGACTACTTTACACGAAAAAAAATTTAGGTACCTGATTCGCTACTATAGTACCGGTGCCGAAACGTGATACCGCACACCCCTGCTTCTAACACACACAGTAAGGTCTCAAGTAAGGTGATTTACAACCAATCAAAAGCGCATTTTAAGTTTAGGCATTCCCTTTAAAATATTTTCATAGTACAAGAAGACGGTATCGCGGATATCTCTGCTGGGTGCTCCCTAGCGGATGAGAGAACACTACCAAGCTTCGTTGTCGGAATGGAAAATAGATGGGTAAAAGCGCAGAAATCTAAACTTGAAGACGTCTCCGAGTTGATTGAAAGACACAGAAGAACAGATCTTAGTATGACCGTCCAAAGCTCATTATATTTTCAATTTATACGAGCATTGATGTACATGTAATTGCAGAAGCTGATAGCATCGGAGGCTGAATAGACTACAATTTCATACCTACTCCTGCAATCTCAAACGTAGCCACTGATTTTCCAGGTAAAGCAACGCTCAAACACTTGTCCGAGAGTTCAACGTTGCTTGGCTTGTGTAATGCTCTGCCGTTTGCTCCCGTCGTCCAAGATTTAACTGGACCAATCACCTTTTCAGCAGACGTTAAGTCGTACGTCACTGTTTGGCGGTCATCGACGTTCACTGTCACAATAACGAGCACTTCCTTGCCTTCATCATAGGCGACAACAGTCTTTGTTCTGTCGTCTGTCCCAATAATCCTCATACCAGGTCGAATATGGCGTGAGTACTGCATTAACACATAGTACTTTAGGTTCGGCGTACCAATCCACTTATCGCCAGGGTTGGACTGGATCAAGCCCCAACCAGCGCTGTCCAGTGCCTGCGAATACACGAAAGCTGACACGCCCATCTCGTTAATATCAAGACAAATGGACTCTGCCATGATGAGTCCCGTCGCGTCTTCGTCGCTGTACTTAGAGTCCCACAGTGGCGTCATGCTTCCGGTCGCGTCGTCTAGCAGCTCAGGGCGGTCTGGGCCACGATATGCTTCCGAGCCGATATTGCCGTGTACATTTACTTTTTCAACAAAATCAATGGCTGCAGTTTCCCTAGCGATATCTGTAAAAGTAGACAGCGTGATCGTCGGTGAATTTTCATCGGACGCTGCGATGTGGACTTGATTGAGTTTAAGAGCATTGAGCTTGTCGCGAAGGAGCAACAGGATGGTGCGTTGAGTATCCGTTGAAAAGTGACAACCTTCTTCGTTCCCTGGAAAGGTCCAAGGCTCGGATGGCTCGTTAAAGGGTGCAACATAGGAAAACTCAATGCCCCATTCTGTCTTGGCTTTACTCACGACCGTGGTTAGATAGAGCACAAACTTATCATAGTTGGACGCTTGCAAGTTGTCCGCGTCCCCCTTTTCTCCCCCCGCAGTCGCATGGTTTGAATTCATCCACCATGGTGGAGAATTAACAAACGCTTCGAACACAGTAGCTCCACGTAT
>MIQA02022015.1:0-15597 GCA_001887855.2 Sclerospora graminicola | reverse complement strand
AACTCCACACTCTTCCACAGCAGGCCAAAATGTCACCACTTCCCAATACTTAATACCGTGTTCAAAACACAGGCGACTTGAGGTGAGTATACGAAGTCGCCGCGACTCCCGGTCAGGGGACTTCCGGTGGGTTAACTTAACCTTCCCCGGGCAAACCAATAACAGCAAGAGGGACCTTGTTAGCCCTCTGCCGTGAACCAATAAAAGCGACTTGCGTCTAAGAAAGCGAAACGTATACTGATTTATCCTATATCCAATACTCCCTTTGTGTAACCTACCCCAAATAACACGGCTGTCCAGTCATGTGCCTTACCCAAAGTAGCCCGGCTAACTCCGACTTTGTGTACCCGCCCGGCCGGTACACCAAACCCCGATGGTACCAACCCGGCCGGTACACCGAACCCATCTGGTACCAGTCCGAATGGTAAATTGTACCCGGCCGGCTCGGCAGGATAGCCACCCATCCGAGCTCCTCGGCCGCCTGGCGCTAGCGATTCCTTGGCGGCTTCTCATCCTAACCGGGTGCCTCCTTCATCCACTAGAACAATCATCTTCCTTCAGGCTCCTTTCACTCATACTTTCCAAACAATCCGCCGCCAGTCTGCCACTCGGCCGTCCAACATCCGCGGTCCTCCCGTCTGCTTAGCCTGCTAGCTCGACTGCTCATTCTTTCTATCACGTCCGTCCGGCCTGATCCCGGGCCTGGTGCCGTCCGGCCGCTCGCAGGTGCGTCCGGCAGCTCCCCGATCGCGTCTTCTTATTGACCGGTCCGGGCGTCCGGCTAAAGGCGACATTTCAGCCAATCCGGTGCGGGCATCCATCATCATTAGTCCGTTAATTTCTGGAACACTTCACCACAGCCGCCCCTGAGCCTTGTCGCAGCCGCACAACGGTTGAGGCACGCGCTCACCACATCTCCCACACTTTGACTTTCACCACCCCTATGTCCGACCGTGACAGCGCACCCATCGGTCCCATGCCGGGCCACTCCCCGGCCAATACGCAGCCATCGGCCGTAGGCCCGGATGCCCATCCGGCCGGCCCAGAGCGTCGCCCAGGGCAGCCCGACGTGGCTGCTCTGCAAGCTCAAATCGCTGCGCTAACCACTCAAGTAGCCAGCCTAGAGCAGGCTAACACCGAGTTGGCTGTAACCGCCCGGCTGGCTAGTCAGCAAGCGGATGAATCCCGGGTCCGGGAGGTGCTGGCCACCTTCCAATCCCGCGACCGCATTAGCCGACTGGAAAGTGAGAAGGCCGACCTTCTCCAAGCGAGAGATCGCCTCCAACAGCAGTCGGACTCACAGCGCGTCCTGAACCAGAAGGCCATAGCTGCCTTGAAGATCCAGAGTAAGTACCTTTCGCCTATTTAGGTTCGTCTCTCCACTCGCTCACTCCGTGTGTGTCCTCAGACCAAAACGTCACGAACCTCCGCGTCTTGATGGTCGAGTCTTTTCAGACCGCGCGCGAGTTGACGGCGCGCTACGATAGCTACATTAAACTCTCTCAACGATTGGAGAGTTCGCAGCTAGAGCTGGGCAATTTGGAGTTTCGCCGGATTCGGTTCGCCAAGAAGCTGACGAAACATCAGAAGGCGCTGTACCGGTCGGCCTCCGCACCGCCTGAGCTCCAGCGCCGAATCCAGGAGCTTGAGGCCGCGTACACTGAGACCCAATCGGGTGTGGGTGAAGCCCGGGAGGCGTTTACCCAGCTTGCAGAGGAGCGCGCGGACTGCCTATCCTCTCTCAAGGAAGATCGAGCTCGGCTAGCCGCTTCGGGGGCCCGGGTGGGGCGTCTAATGAAGGGCCCTGCCCCCATCCGGGAGGCTATTAGGCACCTCCTTGACTTAGCTTGTCCGCGAGACCCTGATCCAGCCGCTTCCGCCACGCCACTTCTCTCGTCAGCCGCTGGTTCCGCCACGGCCGTCCGGACATCCAGCGCGGAGGCGTCCGCCCCCGGATCGATGACCGGTGGCACGGGAAAGGCTTCTCGTCTACGGATTTGGAATACTTCTCAAGACCCTAACCCGCCGCCAGTGCCAGCCGGCGAGCAGGCGGCTTCTCTCTTGTCCACTGAAGATTCGCCTGCGCACAAAGGAAAACGTCGGTCCAGCCGGGTTGCGTCGCTCCGCGGCCCCGTGGCAGCCAAACGGCCTAAACGGTCCGCCGCGCCGGTGAGCGCGGCTGTAGGTCATGGAGACAGCGGGCCGGGTCCTAGCCCCACTTCGATCTCGGCCCCGCCGGCTTCTGGGAAGTCCTCCCATCGTCCTCGCACTACCAGATCTTCGTCGAAAGCTTCGTCTGCCCCGGCTCTCCTTAGTGTCTCCCCTCATGATCCCCAAGGCCCGTCCACCGCCTCTCCCGATGGAGAAGGAGCGCCCGACCTACCGGAGATGGACTATGATGAGGTCACCACTGAGGACCTCGAGGAGTTACCTTCCCCGGGCCCCTTCGCATTCGACGAGAACGAGTCCAAAGAATCCTCAGAGGAGTCCCCTCCGTTGTGGATTCCCCGCCGGAAGGTTATGACGGCCCTCGAACTGGCTGCGGCTATTCCCTGGTCAAAGGCGCAGTTGGAAGGCTTGCGTATCCAAGACCTCACTGGTGCCCTTGTCACCCGGGCGTTGACTCGCCCGCCGTTGTGGATATTCCCGCCGGCCCCCGCTATGCCCAAGGCCGAGGACTGGGATGCCAAGCTAGTGGCGATTGAGCCGCTGAACGCAATCTTGTCCCGGAAACCCTGGGCCGTACTGGCGACAAAGATGCCGGACATCGGTCTGCCTTTGAGGCATGCGTTTCACAAGCAAAAATCACGTCACGAAAGTGGCCACGTAAAGTGGCAGTGGCCACGTACTTGCCAGAAAAGTGGTCAGCACGTTAAGCTAAAGTGATGTTTCCTGAGTATATTTTACAAAACGATAAACCTACCCCTTCTGGGTGCACAGGTTTGATGCTGTGCAGATTTTGGTCTGGTGCGCTCTAGTCTAACCCTCTAATATATATATTAGATGCCCATGACGTTCATAAGCGTTAAAGAACGGGTCCACTTCGAGCGAAATTATATGGTGCGACTTAATTACTGACCTGAAGGGCAGTGTTCGCTCCGTACGCTGTTCCCACGTGATTTGCCTCTTCCACGTCTGCACAAGCACACCCGGGTACATGTTCGAATTCTATAATTAAGTATTCTAAGATTTACACGGTAGGCTACACCTTGAAGTATCAGCGGCGCGTAAAAGGTTATTTGGGTTTATCCCAGCATGACGTGGACTGCCGTTAGTGCGATGGGCGCCACCAACGCCGGAAAGGAGCGGATGCCAATGCGATTGACGACGACCTCTTAAAATAGAGATATGACAGCGCTGATGAAATATGGAATGGACATAGGGATATCAGCCTTCCGAGCCGCATCCGTTTTTGTAGCTGTCGAAAGTAAACCACTGAAATAACTCCACACTCCAGAACCACGGAAAACAAGCGAGCCGGCCAGTGCACGTGAATTCCACAAAAATACGTGAGTAGACGAAAGCGTAAAATACCACTTAGCCACAATAGAAAAGAAAACCGTAATAGAAGTCAGTCGTAATATACCACGCTCCCTGTCTGTAATTTTTTTGGGTGTGAGTTACTCGCAGGACCTAATTGTCTAGGCCCACAGGAAGTTAACGTAAGCGCGTCTTCAGTTTCGAAAAAGTAGAAGTGATTTATTTATGTAATAGTTAAAAATCTACACTAAATAGACTAAACCTGACTTTCGTGTAACTATGCCTTACGTCAGTCTTGTACACTTGAAAGTTACTATGGTGGTTCACAACCACGCACATTCTTATGCAGTCAACTTCAACACTTCTTCCAAGTCTGTCCGGAGGCTCAGCACTTCGAAAATTGAATGCAAAAATACAATGTCCACCGTTTCATTCACATCGTGAACTTCGCCATCCACAGTGCCAATTATTCCAAACCAATCTGTTTGCGTAAGTCATCCATCCGGGGTGCATCCATACTTTTCGTGAGCAAATCAGCCACCATGTCCTCTGTTCCAGTGTGTTCCGGGTGCACACTTCCCTTTTTCACGTAGTCTTTCAAAAACTTCAACTTCACGTCCACGTGATTGGTACTTGCTGGACTGGCTTCGCTTTGCAGCTGCTTAATCGCCGCTTGGTTATCAATTTTAAGCACTATCGGTGTCCTCGTTTCCACTCCGATCTCTTCGAACAACTCTCGAACACCTAACACCTCCTTTCCACCCATCGCTGCTGCCGTCCCTTGTTTCTTGCATGTCCACCCTGCAATAATTCCATTGACAAACGTAACGTTTGCACTCACACTCTTTCGGTCGTCCTTGTCCGCAGCAAAATCTGCGTCACTGTATCCCACAATTCGTAACGGTATACTTCCACAGTCATCATGCGCCAATTTCAACTTGAGTTCTTTTGTACCATGCAGATACCGTGCCACCCGTTTCGCCACATTGTAGTCATGCAAGGTTGGCGCATGTGTACGGCGGGTGGCACGATGAACCGCGAACGATATGTCCGGTCGGGTACAGCGAGAGATCCCTAGCAAGATGCCCACCAACGATTGAAAGTTTTTCACACTTGGGGTATTCCCACTCGCTCTCTCGGGAAGCAACTCGTTCAAATTTTCTTCCACGTCCGCATTAGTTATGGGCGTACGCACAGGGTTTGAATTTTTTAACCCGGGCTTTACCAACATCTCTTCGATCTTCAGTTCCTGGTCGATTCGATAGCCACTTCCAGGATCTCCTTCAATTCTCATCCAAAGAAATTTTAAAACTGTCCCGAGATCTTTTAATTCGAGAACCTGCATTTCACGAAAAAAATCCTCAATCAAGCTTTCACACGTTGCTGTAACCAACAGGTCGTCAACGTAAACACCCACAAGCGTAATTTCAGTCCCGTTCGCACGCACGAACACACACGTATCCGTCAGGCATTGTCGGAACTCCATGCCTATCATAGTTTTTTGCAGATGCTCATACCAAAAGCGCCCCGCCGGCTTTAGACCATAGAGGTTTCTTTCCAGCTTTAACACCAGATCTCGCGTTGCAAGTCACGTTAAACTTCCGCAGCATCTCGCTTGAAATCACCATTCCTTGAGGTACCTGCAAATGAATTTCGCATTCCTCTTCGATTCCCGCCTTGGGGTATGCACTAGGCACATCCCCGTGTCTGCCGGGAACCCTCCACACCAACGACATGATTAGGATAATCTTCACGTTGTTCAGCTCCATGACAGTCGAAAACGTGAAGAAATAGTCCTCACCAAAAATTTGTCTATCTCCACGGACAACAAGACGGGCCTTATAGCGCTCTACCGTCCCGTCCGCACGCAACTTGGTCTTGTAGACACACTTGGCTGGGAGGGGTTTCTTCCCGTCCACCCTCTTCATCAACTTCCAAGTCTTTAATTCTTCCAAAGCTCGTATCCCTGCTTGCTCCGCTAACGTCCCCTTTTCTGCTTGCGTGCTCTTGAGAGATTCATTGTAGCTCTTTGGGTCCGGGATCGCAGCCATCTTACAGTTTTTATCACTGCCCGGACCCATCACCGCGAGCGCATACATAATCGCTTCATCCGGCTCTGCTGGTCCATTTATTGCCTCCTTCGACCTCTGGCCTTCGGTTTCAAGCGCCTCTGGCGACGTCTGCGGCTTTTTTGTCTTGGATTTCTTCGTTTGTTTCGCTCGTAATTCCTCCAAAGCCGCTGCCTTTTCCGTTTTTTTCGTTTTTCGGAAGGACTTACGCACATTTCCTTGTCCTTCACTCGTTCTGTCGCCTGCGTCGCCTTGCCGGGCGCTTTCTTCTTCGCTTTCGTAACTTCCTTGTTTTTGCGTATGTTCTTGTACGGTGCCTTCTTCGCCTCCCTCGTCGCCGGCCAGCGCACGCAGAACTAACTTGTTCGCACGCTCATCGAGTGTTTCGATGTGGCTCACATGTCTGGTAGTAACTACTTGAGCAGCAAGACTTTGTAGCCCTTGACTTGGTCATTCTTTCCCAAAATCAGCTCGTTTTCCAAGTGATTTCTTGCGTGGGTCCCTCCAAACCAAACATGGGGGCCCAAACGTGACTATATCGCCAATGTTCACCGATTTCTTCGTCAAAACTTCAATTGGAGGCGCTTTCCCTGGATTAGATCTGGTCGGACTGCGGTTGAGTATGTATGTAGCATACTCAGCCGCCTCCGACCAATACATTAATGGGACCCCCGACCCGAATATCATGCACCGAACCATGTTAAATATGGTTCGGTTCATCCTTTCTGCCTTTCCGTTGGAAGCAGGGGTCCCTGACTCCGTTACCTGGCGCCGTACTCCGGTTTTCTTACAAAAGAGCTCCACATTCCTGTACTCCCCTCTCCGCCTCCGTCGGTTCGCAAAACGTGAATCCGACAATTAAACTCATTTTCGAACCAGGCAAGGAAGTGTTCGAACATCTTTGTCGCCCTGTCCTTCGTCGGTGCCGCGAAAACACGCACATAATTTGAAACGTGGTCATCGAATACCACAAGAAAACGGTTTCCACGCCTGTCACGGGGCGTGATAGGCCCTTTTAAGTCGCTGCATATGACTCCTCCAATTCTTTCGATGGGCGAATTTGTGCCCGAGTCCTTCTGGGGTTGCTTTGAACGCGTCCCCTTCCCCTCCGAGCACGTAAGACAATTCGGGCGGGAGAAATTTGTTATCTTGATCTCGGAGTCCGTTTTTTTGCCAATTTCTCTACCGAGTCGTACGACAAGTGCCCGAGGCGCGTGTGGAAATGGTGTAAGGATCCCTCCTGTACATCATTTCCCGCTCCCTCGTTCACCACACTCATCACGATGTCCGCGAATATTGATTGCATCGACTCTCCATTCGAAATTAATTTGGCCACAAAAATTGACCCAAGTAATTCCACAGAGAATAGTGTTTGCTCGTTCATCGTGAGTCTCATCTTTCTGTTCCTTTCTTCAAACACACACCCTTTCCTTTTGAGACACCCAAGTGAAATCAAATTTTTTGCCAGTTTAGGAGCGTAATACACTTGCGTGAGGACGATGGTTGTGGCCGGTTCTTCGGTGCTTCTGAGAGTCACCTTCCCAACCTTAGCCACCGCCAAGACCCTGTGGTGAAGTGCTCCAGAAATTAACGGACTAATGATGATGGATGCCCGCACCGGATTGGCTGAAATGTCGCCCCTAGCCGGATGCCCGGCCCGGTCAATAAGAAGACGAGATCTGGGAGCTGCCAGGCATACCTGCGAGCGGCCGGGCGGCGTCCGGCTGGAAATCAGGCTGGCGGACATGGCAAGGGGTGTGGATAGTCGGACAGGCGGGCTAAGCAGACGGAAGGACCACGGATGTTGGACGGCCGAGTAGCAGATGGCGGACGGTCGAGGCGCGAGTCGTTTGGAAGGTATGGGTGAAAGGAGCCTGAAGGAAGATGATTGTTCTAGTGGATGAAGGAGGCACCCGGATCGGATGAGAAGCCGCCAAGGAATTACTAGCGCCAGCGGCCGAGGAGCTCGGATGGGTGGCTATCCGGCCGAGCCGGCCGGGTACAATGTACCATTCGGACTGGTACCAGATGGGTCGGTGTACCGGCCGGGTTGGTACCATCGGGGTTTGGTGTACCGGCCGGGCGGGTACGCAAAGTCGGAGTTAACCGGGCTACTTTGGGTAAGGCACATGACTGGACAGCCGTGTTATTTGGGGTAGGTTACACAGAAGGGAGTATTGGATATAGGATAAATCAGTATACGTTTCGCTTTCTTAGACGCAAGTCGCTTTTATTGGTTCACGGCAGAGGGCTAACAAGGTCCCCTCTTGCTGTTATTGGTTTGCCCGGGGAAGGTTAAGTTAACCCACCGGAAGTCCCCTGACCGGGAGTCGCGGCGATTTCGTATACTCACCTCAAGTCGCCCGTGTTTTGAACACGGTATTAAGTATTGGGAAGTGGTGACATTTTTGCCTTCTGTGGAAGAGTGTGGAGTTATATCTACCTTGCATACACATTTGGATTCGCCCTTCATTGTTATTGGTTTAGCTGGCCGATTGATTATTCTCGGTCCAGCCGGCACTATATAAAGTTCAAGTGTCTTATTGGTTTAGCTGGCCGATCGACTATTCTCGGCCCAGCCGGCACTATACAAAGTTCAAGTGTATTGCCAGACGAGCTCCCCGGTGACGATTTCCGCCCAGGAGCTACCCCTAGTCCTAACCCTCATCTCCCTATTGGACGGATTTACACTTTTCGCCCTAGGGTCCACCAGGAGAGCTAACCACCCAGTACTGACGAATACACAAGGTGAGCTTTCAACATGCAACATCCGAGCAGTCACGATCAAGCGGATGGAAGTGACCGATCTAGCCGGCCGGATGCCGGATCGGATCATGACTCGGATGGACGGAGTACCCCCTCCGATAGTCAGTCGTCTGGGACCCCGTGGGTGTTCGCGTCTCAGGAAGATTTTCTGAGAGCGACTACACCACAATGGTGCGCGTGCCCGGATCTCTTGGTGACCCTGGATATCTCCGCGAGTCCCTAGCGGGCGAAAGACCTAAACCTGTCAAATTTGTTGACGATGTTGTGTCGGGTGCATTGGGGGAAGGCATATCGCCCCCAATGCTGCTGAAGATGGAGGGATGCGATGGTCGCCTCGGAATGAGGGAGTTCGAGGTTGACATTAAAGAAGAAGTTACTCCCCTAGAGGCTCCGCCGGGGGCGGATTACGGTACTACTTACTGTAGTGCCGGCCGCTACACGGATGGAGCCGGATCGGACTATGGTGCAAGTCGCCATAGTCCGAGGAAGGATCATGGTTCGACCATGATCCTAACGAACAAATGCATATTATGGATATAAAAGAAAAAATTAAGGAAGAAAAAGCTGAAGTCGGATACGACCGGAGTGGGAAGCCGGCCGGATCGGGACCAAGTCGCGATCTGGCCCCCCTACCCCTAAAGAAACCGGATTGGCAGGAATTGGATTATCCAACCTACAAAGACAAACCGCGCTTCGAAGAGGAAAAAGAGAAGCAGGACGGCCTATCGACGGATATAGACTTGGAACGTGCTTTCCATCTTCACGAGTTGGGGCAATTCTTGCGGACGGATAAGGTGCTGAAAATAACACGGCCGAAGATCATAGGTGGATTGAAAGGTCCCGTCTCTCCCCCAACTCTCTCAGACGGCCACGTGTCCCTTATTAGAGGACTATTCGATCAACTCAAACAAGCCGGCATTAACACCGGCGTGTTTGATCCGAACGAGCTGTTTGATCTGAAGATGGACAAGTTGAAGGAGGCGTCCAGCGCCCTGCACGATCGTTTGGTACCGCTTGTGGGTTGCTCGCCACCGTCGAAGAAGATGACAGCTACGACTGGAGTGGCGCCGTCCACGCCGCCGGCAACAAGCAAACCGGCCGGGATACACTCAGGCTCTTCGCAGTACGAGTCTGCTCCTTCGGAAGCGGACTCATCTGATTCATCGGTGGGTATCACCCGCATGACGCTTGGCCCAAGGGGAGCAGCACGTGTGGCGACGGCCATGACGCTTGGAGGACGTGAGTATCCGGGTACGCCCGAGCGGAAGAACGCCAGCCAGTACAGCGTACAGGCCTGGCGGACGGCGACGGCGGATCCAGAACCGAAGGAGGAAGACGAAGACGCGGATGGGCGGATCAAGAAGGAACGTCAATCTGGCAGCCCGGCCGCCCCTCAAGTCGCCCCCCAAGTCGCCCCTCAGGTGCCGGATCACCTGCAAAACATGTTCTCGGCGATGATGGAGCGATACTTGGAAGAGCAGCGTCGGCTGAGCGCCAGCCGCGGCAGTCCGAAGTCACCGGACCAGCCAGCTCGTCGTGGAACGCAGGCGTCCGAACCAGTCCAGTACTATGCGAGGGAGCCGAGTGACGAAGACATGGAGTCGGTGCAGTCCAAGCAGAGTGAACTCCATGCCGCCCCGCCGAGCCGCCAGACAGGTCGCCGGACCGGACGTCGGCCAACGAACAGGAAGCTGTCTCTCAGCGACGTGGATATGGAATCCGTCAAGTCGGCCAAGTACCATTACGATCCGGATGACTTGGATCTGGGAATGGCCCGCCGAGCCCATATGGCCTCGGCCCAAGCGTTTGACGCGGATTCGGGAGCGATCACGAGGGTGCGAATGTCGGCCACGTCCGAGCTGAAAAACTTCACCGGACGCGACACGGACGAGGACCAAGCCCGAGGATGGCTGAGCAAGACGAAGTCGGCATTTCTCAGAGACCGGACGTCAGACTATGAGAAATGCCTGATCTTTGGGGATTTGATGAAAGGTCCAGCGAAAAACTGGATCCAACAGCTCAGCCGGGAAATCCGAGGAAACTGGAGGGGATTGGCCGGTGCATTCGAGGAACAATACTGCGGATCTGGAACGTCAGCGGCGCGGCAATATTTCCACACCAAGAAGCGAGCGGATGAGACCCCCCTGGAGTATCTCCATCGCTTAAATGTCGCTGGCATGAGGGCGGATATCCCCGTTAAAGAAGATGCCAGCCGGTCGGAAGCCGCCCGTGAACATGTGGAACATTTCATCAGCACGTTGGACGATCGGGAGTTGGCAGACCAGCTGGCGTTACTGCGGTTGAAGAATACCACGGAGCTGGAATTGACGTTGCGCACCTACCTAAGAGCGAAGAAGCGAGGCCCCAAGGCGGCAGTTGGAACCGGCCGTTTCAAGTCCCGATTCAACGCGGAACAAGGAGGCCGGCCGCCATCTACCAGGACGGCCCGAGCCGTCCGCATGGTCGCCCGAGAGTCAGACGCGACCAGCTCGGAAGAGGAGTATCAGCGATCTGGGGGCGAGTCTGAGGGGGAACAGTATCGGTACCTTTTCTCGGCAGAAGCCAGTCAGCCGTCCAGGCTGCCAGCCGGGTCCGGTCAGTCGAAGGGTTTTCCGGCTCGAGCTGACCAGGATTACCCCAGGCACAAGTGCACCCACTGTGGGTCCGTCAAGCATGACGACCGGAGCTGTTGGAAGCGGCTGACGTGCAAGAAGTGCGAGAGGAAGGGACACCCGGCGGAACACTGCCTGTTCACGTGTAAGACTTGTGGGGAGGTGCATGAGGCGGGACTGTGCCCAATTGAAGAATTCTACAACCAGATGAAGAAGTGGTACGTCCCGACCAAGCATGCTGGAATGCTGCCGCCCGGAGTGGAAAATATGTTAAACTAGATCGCTCGCCAGGTTGGAATCTGGTTCGAGCCGAGCGGTCTAGTGTTAGTATCTATGCATATGTCGGTAAGGAGGATAATCAAGAAGCAAAGCAAAGGATAACCGACAATACATGTAAGTTTGACGATTACGTCATCCGGTCCCCGGCCGGCACGGCTGACCCTTTCCTGTTGAGCAGTATACGGACGGATGAGTATTCCCGGTCTGAAGTGCGAATGGAGTTAAACCTGTTACCTGGTGAGTCGCGAGGTTATTGGAAGTATCACTCGCCGGATAAATGGTTCAAGCAGGCCAAGGCGGATGGGAACATCAATAACCAGAAAGCTACCATGCTGTTCGACTCTGGCGCGGAAGTGTCTATCGTAGACACCACCTTTGCTCGTAAGGTGGGGTGTGAGATAGACGAGACGAAGCGGCAGGAATGTATCGGCATTGGAGAATGTTCATACATGACCCAAGGAAGGACAAGAGTCAAGATTACGTTAGCTGGGTCTTTGGTATATTACTTCACCGCCTGGGTAGGCAAGCTGGCCGGGCAGGATGCAATTTTAGGCATGGACTTTATGGTACCGGCCGGCATACGGCTGGACTTATCGCATGGAACATTGACGTTGCCGGACGAGGTACAGATCCAGCTGGCCGGCCGGCGGCCCTTATATGGCGCCCACGTCCAGTTCCTCAGGTTAGGTCAGTTTGTAACGGTGCCAGTGGGAAAAGCGGTGGAAGTAATGCTACGACCACACGACCGGCGGAGTAAGTTATGGCTGACAAGGGGCGAGTGCTGGGTACCATCGTTTGTTAAAGGGGGTGGTCATCTCAACTCTATAAGCGTGACCAACATCTCTGAAAAACCCCTCACCTTGCATGAAGATGTGATTATCGGAATGTGGCTGGCCGAGGACAAAATACCCCGCCGGCCGGGCTATGTCACTATTGGCTCAAGACGCTATATCGAGTGGCAAAACCTGGCTTTTCAGGCAACCACCGATCTGGTCAGCGAAGAGGAAGGATTAGAAGAGGACCAGACTCCGATGGTGGATAAACCCGAGTACCGGACCCCTTCTAAAATATTGACGCGGAGCCGGCCGTCGCCGGATCCGGCTGAATGTATTGGCCGAGGCTACGCCCCGATCGCGGAACTGGTTTTGCCCACTCAGAGGAAGACGGACGAACGACAGGGTCGGGAGAAAGGAGCAAGTGGAGTTGCATATGCGGTCAACCCCGATGACAGTTGGTTTGACGACCGAAGTGAAGACGGATCGGCCCAGCCGGCCGAGCGGGATTCGGAAATAACCGAAGGCTGATCGGCCCAGCCGGCCGAGAAGAATTCGGAAATAGCCGAAGGCGGATCGACCCAGCCGGCCGATCAGGATCCCGAATTAGTCGAAGCTGACCAAGTCTGAATTCATGAAGGGGGCGAGCTATATGTTGAAGGCATGGAGGATCAGATGGCGGTGCTACCTGAGGTAACACCCTGCCCACCAGCGGTTACTAGCCGCAAGTGGGAGACCCGGATGTGAACACCCCGGAAGAGATCAGCAGGCTGAAGAATATCATATGGAAAACAAAACATCTGCTGATCGTCCCAGGAAACGCACTGACCCGGCCGACCATGGGGCGGTATGCGACATTGATGTGGGAAACGCCAAGCCGGTCGCACAAAGATGCCGAAGAGTTGCCCCCAGTATCGGGAAAAGCTGTCAGAGCTTATCAAGGGTTTGCTGGCCACCAAGATAATTCAGCCGTCCACCTCGCCATGGGCCTCGCCCATTGTAATTATTATTAAGAAGAATGGGGTGGATATAAGGTTGTGCATTGACTACCGGCTGGTGAACCGGCTGACTAAGCTGATGATTTACCCGATGCCGCTGATAAACGACCTGCTGGAGGACTTGGATAAAGTTTTGTGGTATTGCTCATTGGACATGGCCAGTGGATTCTGGGTACCGATCGTGCACGGGAGATCTCTGCGTTCGTGACGCCCTTCGGGTTGCTCGAGTGGAACCGGATGCCGTTCGGTCTGAAGAATGCCCCGCAGATTTATCAACGACTGATAGATAACGCGCTGTACGGACACTTCAAGATCAAGGCGGATCAAGACCCGGCTCTGGTCGGGGATGTGTTCACCGAAGGTGACCCGGACCCCGACCCAAAACCTTCAGTTTTGTGGCGGCGGTCTTACATTGATGACATTCTCGTTACGGCAACTACCTGGGATTTACTGTGTGACAAAGTGGAGAAGTTGATGATTACGTGTGAAAAGTGAAATCTTTCGATTAGTGTGGTTAAGAGTTTCTGGGGGAAGACTAAGGTGACCTATTTGGGTCATCAGGTTTCGATGGCTGGATTGGAGGCTAATCCGAAGGATTTGGAGTCCCTGAGTAATCTGCCTTTCCCGAGATCCCTAAAGGCTATGCAATCCTTTTTGGGCAGCCTGAATTATTACAGTCGGTTCATCGAGGATTTTGCAGTCTATGCGGCGGTCTTGTATGAGTTGCGGGAGGTGGATTACCATAAGCTGAGAGAGCTGGATAGGCAAGCGGAGACGCAAGCCGGGCCGGCAATTTCAGCCAATGAGGAAGCGCCCTTTTCGGTTATTTCAGCCAATGGGGAAGCGCCCTCCTCGAGTATTTCAGCCAATGGGGAAGCGCCCTTATCTGCCCAGGCAAGCGACCGATCGCCGGACCCCGGCGCGGCCGGCCCGGACGACCACATGACCCGAGCGATGGTGGCTTTTGGCATGTTAAAGGCGAAGATGGCGACCACACCGGTCCTGAAACATTTCGATGTTAATAAGACTCCGGTGGTCATCATCTACGCTAACAAGTGGGCCATCTCGGCCGCCCTCGTGCAAGATCATGATGGAGTGTACTGTCCCGTGACCTTCACCAGCCGGACCTTGAAAGTTAATGAAATTAATTATGGGTTGGTGGATAAGGAAGTTCTGGCTCTATTACGGATCTTGGATGTGTGTTATACTATGCTGGTGTCTCGGCCTATCAAAGTACTATCCAGACGGTCGACCCTATCATGGCTCCTGACGGCGAATGGGATTGATGGCCGGCTGGGGAGATGGGCGGCTTTGTTGTCTCAGTGGTCCCTCGAAGTTATTAAGTGTACTAAAGGGGAAGAGGAAATACTGGGCACACTGGCTGCCAGTATTACTCCCCGGGCAGAAGTGGAGGAGGCACTGATAGCGATCGCACCTCGGAAGCAGCCTCGATAAACTATCGTATTGCCGCCGCCAACAGTGGGACCCACGGAGGAACTAATGGTTTTGAGTTTCGATGGGTCGGCGAGTGTAAAGAAAGGGGTCGGGGCCTATAGTGCCATTTTGTGAAAGCTGCCCGAATGGAAGGCGATCGCGGCCGCCTCGGATTTCACGCCTGGCATCACGGTGAACGAAGCGGAGTATAGGGGATTACTGCTGTCCCTTGATCTGTTGGCTGGCCGGACACAGGGGCGGATCGTCATATGCGGTGATTCCAACCTAGTGATCCGGCAAATCACCGGAGAGATAGATTGCAAGGCGCCGCGGCTGAGACTGTTAAATGATCGGGTTATGTCCGCCTTGCGGAGATGGCCGGAGCACGAATTGCTGCACGTCAAACGAGACTGGAATAAAAGCGCGGATCACTTGGCTACGCTGGCCATGCGCGACAACGTAGGGGTAACGGTTTCCGATCCGGCTCTGTTATCAGACCTGACGGAGATCAACCAGCTGCCCGAGATCATCCATCCAGCCAACACGGAGGAGATAATCCGGGTGAACGCTGTTACCCGATCACAGAAGCGTCGTTCTTCAGCTGATGGCCCATTATCCCCAGAAACAATGACCGAGGGGATAGTTCAACAGTTGCGAGCAGAGCGGATTCTCCAAGCGCAGAACGAGGAAGCGTGGATAGTGGATCTCAAGGCGTACCTTAACGGAGACGTGAATAAACTGACCGCTGAACAAGCTAAAGAATGTTTCAAGTTGGCCCCAGATTATGAAGTGGACGAAAACGGGCTACTGTTCTTCTACCGAGATGCCGACCAGCCGGAGATTGAGAGAGATAGATCCGCTCGGCTAGTCGTACCCGCTACTCTACAGGCGGATATTTTCCATACTCGACCAGCAAGATCCGTGGCGCAACCAGTTTCGGCAGGATCCCGATAGTCACCCTGGCCTCCGCGTGCCCCGACTCCGGAACAAGTTTTGCTGAGCTTCGCCAAGGGTGACCCACGAGGCTAGCCTTGCATACATCGTCTTCTTCATTCGTTACTGGCTGTTAACCTCGTTAATACACTTTTCTTTCCATTTTTTTCTTACGTAAGTAACCGCTTGCTCATCTTCCTCGTCTGACTTTTCCCATCCGGCACCATACTGAATCGAAGACAACTCCGGAAAA
>MIQA02022012.1:0-15633 GCA_001887855.2 Sclerospora graminicola | reverse complement strand
CTACATCGAGATTGCTGAAAAACCGACAATCAATGCCCACACTACAATTCTACACTATCCCCTACCATATATCAACGAATGCATGACTTAAAAGCATAGTTTTTGGTGTTAATTTTTGAATTGTCGCTTCTCGGACATGTGCCGTAGAAAATTCTTCGCTGTAATGGGTATACGTATACACAGCCTAGTTGGTAACCTTTTGTGACACACTAGCTGTATCTTGTGACGTGGTGCGGTCTGCAGTTATCACCTCCCGTTTTGAGGTCTCTTCTTCACGGTGGTGGATGAGTTGTGGGAATCATTATTACGAAGCCAAAACAGGTCGTTACGTATTGTATGTCTAGTTTATGGTATAACACTCTTAATTATACCCTCGAACCCACTAATGTAATAACTTAGAACACTAGATCGGACTTCGGATGGAATAGGAACGCCCCTATTATAAAACATTAATCCAAATATCCAGGATAATCATGTCAATTTGTAAACTACTTGTAATGTACTAGTATCACATTACACATTTGAACAAAAATGTGGTCCAGATGTGAGCCATTCTGGCTTCCATTTACATGTATTAGCGCGTTCTAAGTTATTTTGCTTAATACGTAGCAATTTTTATTGGTGTAGTACCCTGCCTTGAATTGCTGACTCACCAGTATGTAGACGATTCAAATCCCCGGTTAGAAAGGTTGAATTCATCACATTCGGCCGGGATCTAACGAGGACAAAAGCTACCTTAAGACCATCAGGCAACCTCTTCGAAATCTGCGTTTTAATCGATTTCAATAGGTGGTGGGTGATGTGCACAGAAATCTGCAAAGTGACACAAAGGTTCTATTGTATCAAGTTCGAGGCAGTTGGCCTTGTCGTTTCTAGTTCATTAGTAGCAGTGCGGAGAGATCAAGTTTTGCAGCTCATTCTGGGATTTACCTCAAGCTCCAAACTCACCATGCGCCTTCAATACATCGTGATCTTGGCAAGTGCCGCTGCTGCTCTCTTTATGGCCGAAGCTTCGTCCACGAGGAATCTAAAGTCCCCTGATCCTTCACCTGGGAATCATCAAGACACTGAGAGCATCAGTGGTGAAGAAAGAATGCTCAAGAGTCTTTCATGGAAATCTTCAGCTAAAGACATCAACCCAACTCCCCCGCGTCATCCGAAACCTATGAGACGAAATTAAAAGGTATTTTTCCACATATGACAAAAAAAACAAAAAAAAAGGGAAATGAAGCTTCGACACATCGATATGCCAAAGCTATTGAGCTTTACACGCGAATCGTCCAAGAATCCTCATAAGTCGTTTGAACTCATTTTAGTACGAAGTCGAGAAGACAAGTTTTCATATAGCTTTTCAACAATAAACTTCACTTTCTGTCTTGATCGTTGAATTGTCATCACTAACTCGTTAATGTCTTGGAGCTCGCTCTGTCATTTTACAAATCCATCAAATACCTTTTATTACCACAGTATACGCTATCGAAACATCTCGTCTACATCGAGATTGCTGAAAAACCGACAATCAATGCCCACACTACAATTCTACACTATCCCCTACCATATATCAACGAATGCATGACTTAAAAGCATAGTTTTTGGTGTTAATTTTTGAATTGTCGCTTCTCGGACATGTGCCGTAGAAAATTCTTCGCTGTAATGGGTATACGTATACACAGCCTAGTTGGTAACCTTTTGTGACACACTAGCTGTATCTTGTGACGTGGTGCGGTCTGCAGTTATCACCTCCCGTTTTGAGGTCTCTTCTTCACGGTGGTGGATGAGTTGTGGGAATCATTATTACGAAGCCAAAACAGGTCGTTACGTATTGTATGTCTAGTTTATGGTATAACACTCTTAATTATACCCTCGAACCCACTAATGTAATAACTTAGAACACTAGATCGGACTTCGGATGGAATAGGAACGCCCCTATTATAAAACATTAATCCAAATATCCAGGATAATCATGTCAATTTGTAAACTACTTGTAATGTACTAGTATCACATTACACATTTGAACAAAAATGTGGTCCAGATGTGAGCCATTCTGGCTTCCATTTACATGTATTAGCGCGTTCTAAGTTATTTTGCTTAATACGTAGCAATTTTTATTGGTGTAGTACCCTGCCTTGAATTGCTGACTCACCAGTATGTAGACGATTCAAATCCCCGGTTAGAAAGGTTGAATTCATCACATTCGGCCGGGATCTAACGAGGACAAAAGCTACCTTAAGACCATCAGGCAACCTCTTCGAAATCTGCGTTTTAATCGATTTCAATAGGTGGTGGGTGATGTGCACAGAAATCTGCAAAGTGACACAAAGGTTCTATTGTATCAAGTTCGAGGCAGTTGGCCTTGTCGTTTCTAGTTCATTAGTAGCAGTGCGGAGAGATCAAGTTTTGCAGCTCATTCTGGGATTTACCTCAAGCTCCAAACTCACCATGCGCCTTCAATACATCGTGATCTTGGCAAGTGCCGCTGCTGCTCTCTTTATGGCCGAAGCTTCGTCCACGAGGAATCTAAAGTCCCCTGATCCTTCACCTGGGAATCATCAAGACACTGAGAGCATCAGTGGTGAAGAAAGAATGCTCAAGAGTCTTTCATGGAAATCTTCAGCTAAAGACATCAACCCAACTCCCCCGCGTCATCCGAAACCTATGAGACGAAATTAAAAGGTATTTTTCCACATATGACAAAAAAAACAAAAAAAAAGGGAAATGAAGCTTCGACACATCGATATGCCAAAGCTATTGAGCTTTACACGCGAATCGTCCAAGAATCCTCATAAGTCGTTTGAACTCATTTTAGTACGAAGTCGAGAAGACAAGTTTTCATATAGCTTTTCAACAATAAACTTCACTTTCTGTCTTGATCGTTGAATTGTCATCACTAACTCGTTAATGTCTTGGAGCTCGCTCTGTCATTTTACAAATCCATCAAATACCTTTTATTACCACAGTATACGCTATCGAAACATCTCGTCTACATCGAGATTGCTGAAAAACCGACAATCAATGCCCACACTACAATTCTACACTATCCCCTACCATATATCAACGAATGCATGACTTAAAAGCATAGTTTTTGGTGTTAATTTTTGAATTGTCGCTTCTCGGACATGTGCCGTAGAAAATTCTTCGCTGTAATGGGTATACGTATACACAGCCTAGTTGGTAACCTTTTGTGACACACTAGCTGTATCTTGTGACGTGGTGCGGTCTGCAGTTATCACCTCCCGTTTTGAGGTCTCTTCTTCACGGTGGTGGATGAGTTGTGGGAATCATTATTACGAAGCCAAAACAGGTCGTTACGTATTGTATGTCTAGTTTATGGTATAACACTCTTAATTATACCCTCGAACCCACTAATGTAATAACTTAGAACACTAGATCGGACTTCGGATGGAATAGGAACGCCCCTATTATAAAACATTAATCCAAATATCCAGGATAATCATGTCAATTTGTAAACTACTTGTAATGTACTAGTATCACATTACACATTTGAACAAAAATGTGGTCCAGATGTGAGCCATTCTGGCTTCCACTTACATGTATTAGCGCGTTCTAAGTTATTTTGCTTAATACGTAGCAATTTTTATTTGCGTGGTGCCCTTCCTTGAATTGCTGACTCACCAGTATGTAGACGATTCATATCCCCGGTTAGGAAGGTTGAATTCATCACATTCGGCCGGGATCTAACTAGGCCAAAAGATACCTTAAGACCACTGAAAAACCTCTTCGGCTATGTCCAAATTCTGATCGGCCGACTGGGTCGATCCGCCATCATCTCGTTCATCAAACCATCCGGCATCGGGGGTGACCGCACATGTAACTCTGCCTTGTCCTTTCTCCCGATTCCGTCGTTCGTCCGTCTTCATCTGGGTGGACAAAACCAGTTCAGCGATCGGGGCATAGTCTCGGCCAATACGTTCAGCCGGACCCGGCGACGGCCGGCTCCGAGTCAGTATCTTAGAAGGGGTCCGGTACTCTGGTTTAGCCACCATTGGAGTCTGGTCCTCTTCCACTTCTTCCTCTTCGCTGACCAAATCGGTGGTTGCCTGAAAGGCCAGGTTTTGCCACTCGATATAGCGTCTTGAGCCAATAGTGACATAGCCCGGCCGGCGGGGCACCTTGTCCTCGGCCAGCCACATTCCAATGATCACGTCTTCATGCAAGGTGAGGGGCCTTTCCGAGATGTTGGTCACGCTTATAGAGTTGAGATGACCACCCCCTTTAACAAACGAGGGTACCCAGCACTCGCCCCTTGTCAGCCATAACTTACTCCGCCTGTCGTGTGGTCGTAACATTACTTCCACCGCTTTTCCAACTGGCACCGTTACAAACTGACCTAACTTGAGGAACTGGACGTGGGCACCAATAAGGGCCGCCGGCCGGCAAGCTGGATCTGTACCTCATCCGGCAACGTCAATGTTCCATGCGATAAATCCAGCCGTATGCCGGCCGGGACCATAAAATCCATACCCAGAATTGCATCCTGCCCGGCCAGCTTGCCTACCCAGGCGGTGAAGTAATACACCAAAGACCCAGCCAACGTAATCTTAACTCTTGTCCTTCCTTGGGTCATGTATGAACTTTCTCCAATGCCGATACACTCCTGCCGCTTCGTCTCGTCTATCTCACACCCCACCTTACGAGCAAAGGTGGTGTCCACGATAGACACTTCCGCGCCAGAGTCGAACAGCATGGTAGCCTTCTGGTTATTGATTTTGCCATCCGCCTTGGCCTGCTTGAACCATTTATCCGGCGAATGATATTTCCAATAACCTCGCGACTCGCCGGGTAACAGATTCAATTCCATACGCACTTCAGACCGAGAATATTCGTCCGTCCGTATACTGCTCACCAGGAAGGGGTCAGCCGTGCTGCCCGGGGACCGGATGACGTAATCGCCAAACTTACATGTATTGTCGGTTACGCTTTGCTTTGCTTCTTGATTATCCTCCTTACCGACATATGCATAGATACTAACACTAGACCGCTCGGCTCGAACCAGATTCCAACCTGGCGAGCGATCTAGTTTAACATCTTTTCCACCCCGGGCGGCAGCATTCCAGCATGCTTGGTCGGGACGTACCACTTCTTCATCTGGTTGTAGAATTCTTCAATTGGGCACAGTCCCGCCTCGTGCACCTCCCCGCAAGTCTTACAAGTAAACAAGCAGTGTTCCGCCGGATGTCCTTTCCTTTCGCACTTCTTGCAGGTCAGCCGCTTCCAACAGCTCCGGTCGTCATGCTTGATGGACCCACAGTTGGTACACTTGCGTCTGGGGTAATCCTGGTCAGTTCGAGCCGGAAAACCCTTCGGCTGACTGGAACCAGCCTGGATGGCTGACTGGCTTCTGCCGAGAACAGGTACCGGTACTGCTCCTCTTCGGACTCGCCCCCAGATCGCTGATACTCCTCTTCCGAGCTGGTCGCGTCTGACTCTCGGGATACCTTGCGGACGGCTCGGGCCGTCCTGGTAGATAACGGCCTGCTTCATTGATCCGCGTTAAAACGGGACTTGAAACGGCCGGTTCCATCTGCCGTTTTGGGGCCTCGTTTCTTCGCTCTTAGGTAGGCGCGCAGCGTCAATTCCAGCTCCGTGATGTTCTTCAATCGCAGTAACGCCAGCTGGTCCGCCAGCTCCCGATCGTCCAACGTGCTGATAAAATGTTCCACACGTTCACGAGCGGCTTCCGACCGGCTGGCATCTTCTTTAACCGGGACATTCGCCCTCATGCCAGCGACATTTAAGCGATGGATATCTCCAGGGGGGTCTAATCCGACCGCTTCTTGGTGTGGAAATATTGGCGCGCCGCCAACGTTCCAGATCCACAATATTGTTCTCCGAACGCTTCGGCCAATCCCTTCCAATTAACTCGGACTTCCCAGCTGAGCTGTTATATCCAGTTTTTGCCGGACCTTTCATCAAATCTCCGAAGATCAGGCACTTCTCATAATCCGACGTCCGGTCTCTGAGAAATGCCGACTTCGTCTTGCTCAGCCATCCTCGGGCTTGGTCCTCTTCCATGTCTCGTTCAGCGAAATCTTTTAGCTCGGACGTGGCAGACATTCGCACCCTCGTGATCGCTTCCGAATCCGAATCAAACGCTTGGGCCGAGGCCATGTGAGCTCGGCGAGCCATCCCCAGGTCCAGGTCATCCGGATCGTAGTGATACTTGACCGACTTGACGGATTCCATATCCACGTCGCTAAGAGACAGCTTCCTATTCGTTGGCCGCCGTCCGGGTCGGCGACCTGTCTGGCGGCTCGGCGGGGCGGCATGGGGTTCACTCTGCTTGGACTGCACCGACTCCATGTCTTCGTCACTCGGCTCCCTCGCATAGTACTGGATTGGCTCGGACGCCTGAGTTCCACCACGAGCCGGCTGGTCCGGTGACTTCGGATTGCCGCGGCTGGCACTCAGCCGACTTTGCTCTTCCAAATATCGTTCCAGCATCGCCGAAAACATGTTATGCAGGTGATCCGGCACTTGAAGGCTCTCCCGGGGGTCGGCTTGAGGGGCGACTTGGGGGGGCGGCCGGGCTGCCGGGCTGCCAGATCGACATTCATTTTGATCCGTCCATCCGCGTCTTCCTCCTTCGGCTCTGGATCCGCCGTCGCCGTCCGGGCCTGTACGCTATACTGACCGGCTTTCTTCCGCTCGGGCGTATCCGGATCCTCACGTCCTCCATGTCTCATGGCCGTCGCCACACGTGCTGCTCCCCTTGGGCCAAGCGTCATACGGGTGATACCCACCGATGAGTCGGATGAATCCGCTTCCGAAGGGACAGACTCGTACTGAGAAGAGCTCGAGTGTATCCCGGCCGGCGCCGGTCCAGTCGTGGCTGTCATCTTCTTCGACGGAGGCGAACAGCCCACTAGCGGTACCAAGCGGTCGTGCAGTGCGCTGGATGCCTCCTTCAACTTGTCCACCTCCAGATCAAACAGCTCGTTTGGATCGAACACGCCGGAGTTAATGCCGGCTTGTTTGAGTAGATCGAATAGTCCTCTAATAAGGGACACGTGGCCGTCTGAGAAAGTTGGGGGAGAGACGGGACCTTTCAATCCGCCTAGGATCTTCGGTAAAGAGCTTACGCCAGTGGCTCTACCGCTAGGATGAAAAGGAGAGGGGCCAACGGACAACCCTGCCTGATGCCGGACCTGACTAAAATAGGGTCTGCCAATTGAATATTCACAAGAAATTCAGCTGTAGTGCCCACATGTAGTCGATCCATTGAATCTACAAATTCGTCATAAAAACCAAATAATGTGAGCACCGTAAAGAGGTATTTCTATCCACAGTGTCGTATGCTTTGCTAAAATCAAGGAACAACACTCCCGTACTCTGTGCTGCCGACACTTTCTGCCTTTCTTTATAGGATTCAAAAGTTGCCTTCATTAATATGACAGCTTTATCCATGCGCCGCCCTAACACAAAACCTTGTTGAGTTTCGCCAATTAAATTCCCCAAAAAACCTGTAATCTACGTGCCAATATCATTGCAAATAACTTGTACCCTGTAGTCAACAGTGAAATGGGGCGATAGTCGAGTGCATTTCTGGAATCCCCTTTCTTTCGTAACGGATTACCACAGCTTTCAGAAAAGAAGTAGGAGGCTTCCCATCGAGTAGGATGTCATTAAACATCGTGGTAAGCGGCTCCACTAAAAAAGATGAGAAATCCATATAAAAGTATTTTCCAGTACCGTCCTGGCCTGCCGCTTTCCTACGATCGATACTCTTGATTGCCCACTCCACATCTTCCGGCACAATCTCCGCAAGTAAATCCATATTTTGAGAATCTGTCACTTTTCTGTGGGCTGGTATGTCCATGAACCGATGAACTACCGTTAAAAGGTCACTGCTACCTACGTCCCGGTGACTATGCCCCAATATATTCTCCCAGGTCACCGCAAAGCGATCCGGGAACGACAGTTCTGCAGCAAAAGGTGGACCCATTGTTGCATTTATCTGCGTCACCGTTTGATCCGCTCCCATACTGATGCTCTCTTGAATAACCAGCGTACATCTGCCATACTGATGCTCTCTTGAATAACCAGCGTACATCTGCAGCTGATCTGTGTAAGCAAAATCCTCTCCTCACCGACCGTTCTTTTTCGAGGGAATCCGCAACCGATGTGACGATATGTTTCCTAGTTGTCGCAGATTCGCTGATCGACCGTTGTAGGTGGTGTACCCTCTTCCTGCGACGGCGTGCAACTGTTCTGCGGACCTTAAATACTTTATCACGACAATAACTTGTCCAACTGTCCCAATTTCGGACCGCTTTGGTACGCCATGACTCGTCTTGTAATCGTTCCAAAATCATTGTTTTTACCCATTCATTCTGCGGTCCTGGAAACAGGTATAAAAGTTTGCGTGTGACTGATAAATTCCTCGATACAGTTGGATCCTTTACCAATAAACCCACTTGATTATGATCTGAAAAAACGAAGCTCGACTGCCACCCAAACCACCCAATTTTTGCACTGTCCAGATACGTAAAATCTATCCAGTCTACTGGCTTGATGTCCTCTCCTATAAGTGAAATGATCTTGGGGTTCTATGGTTGATTCCTCCAGTGGTGAAACCATTAATTGTCGCGCATCTTCCCTCTGTCACTCTGTCACCACTCGCCTCAAAGCGTTACTTTCTGGTCGTACCGACCGGGTGCCTTCTAGCCTATCCAGAGCTGGAGCATCGACACAGTTGAAATCGCCCCCTAACAAACAGTGTCGCGGCCTTCTCATAAATAGTTGGCAGAGGGTATTAAAGAACAATTCACGCCTTTTGACGTCACCCGAGGGTCCGTAAACATTTAGAACGATGCTGTCATTCCACTTGAATACTTTTAACCTGTGTGACCAACGTTCTTTCTTCCCGGAAATGACGTGGTGCACAATATCTGGACTCAGTAAGAAATCAACTCCGCCTTGTTTTCTTTGTGCACGCTCCAAAAAGACAAGGTCCTGTATTGATCAATCCTTCCCCATAATAGTGCCCATTTCTTTGCCATCTCCTCAGATTTTTCCAGTGACACAATATGAGTTTCTTGAAGTAAAATCAGCTGAGCTGGGTGATTAGAACATCAACGTCGTCATGCCGACATCCAGGTCGTTACGTCCTTCTGTATAAATCCCCTCACATTTTGACTGATACAGGTATATGTGAGATGCGGATTGTTATCACCATTTCCGCTTGCTTTCGACACACTCCATGTCCTTCAGCATTCGTAATTTCATATAAACCTCTAAGTCGTCCATAGTGAACTATGTATGGTGTTTTACTGCATCCATAGCGGTGCCCTTAGTACTGACTCGGACCCTCATGGTCCTTGTTATTGTGGGGGGCTCCGGACCATTTGTCAATTGCAGTACTGTCTTAGCCTGACAGAATTCAAATAAGTCCTTCCATGCTTCCGGGGCGCCTTTTTTATCGCTTGAAAGTTTTCTGCATAATCTGGTCGCAACTCCACTACCCTCAAATGTCTTTGCAGGAGGCACATAATTGTATCATTTGGGTGGTAGTTATCTCCAACCAAAGCTGCTAACTGTTCCGCAAATACGTGATTACTTATTAACATCGCTGCCAGTTGGATCACTTGTCTTGGAGCCAACAAAGTCAAAAATACATTTCCACCGTATTGCACTTCCGGAGTCGAAACCATTCTTGCGTGCTATTAATAATAGCCGTTCGTTGTGCCGATCCAATCATTACCATAAATCTATGCTCCCACTCCGAGAACCACTGTCCTGATATATCCGCCAACCCCTCTCTTTTGCCTGCCTAAATTACCTCCAAGCACTGCTCCCGCCAATGCTTGGTCAACTCCACTAGGACAATCGGGTGAACACTATCCAATATGTGATAGGATCCCGGGACATCTTTAATCAAGTGAAGAAGGCGGTTCGATTCAAGATGAGCTGCCTTCACCCATTTATTTTTTGTAGAACTGACTAATGGAAAAGGAATGCCCGTTTGTTCTTCCCAGTGAGGCAATAGTTTATGCCATGCAATTTTAAATTCATCTAGTGACAAACGCTCCATTCCGGTGTCTCCATCACATCGTTCAAAGTCATGAATTAGCTCTCTAGCGATAGGAACTATTTCCATCGGCTGCGAGCCATCCTCCTCCCCTTCGCGTCTGCATATCCGTTTGGGAGTCTGGTTATCATCTTGTCCAAAGGATCAGTGTCCTGTGAACTTGGCGACATATCTGACTCCTTGTACTCCGAACCACATGGTGATCCATCCGAATTTAACATACATTCCGGTTCGGGTTGATTTTCCAACCAGACCTTTTCATACCATTGACTGAGAATCAGTGCTGAAATTTCATATTTTTGAAGAAAGCCCCTTCGAATACTAGGATCAGACATATCGGCTTGTAGCATCTCTTCTTTTTCTGGCAACGATAATTTGCTCACTGTGTCCGCCAAGAAATGTAGCAGCTCACACATACGCGGATCTTTCGTCATGATTATTTCCGTAATTTCACATTTTAATCCATGATGGATCGTTGGCCCTTCGAGACGTCGTAATAAATCGTCAAAGTTGCCATCCCAATCGTCTGGGTCCCAAGGCGATTGAATACCAAAATTTGAGATAGAATCCTCACTGCTAGGTGCTAATTCCGTCGAATTACTTCTTTCCACTGGGCGATCGGACAATTGGCGTTCCTCTGGAACATTGTGATCCTCAAAATCTTCATCGTCACTACTCCCATCCATGTGGATGTCTTCTGTCTGGTGGCCCCTTTCTCCAATTAAATCGCCGAATAGTGCTTCCCTCCATACCTCAGTATTAACGGTGCCTTATTTTCATTTGTCTCCGAATCCGAAGGCAGTAAATAGGCTCGCATTTTTTGATAAAAAACGAGTATCGTCATAGAGTATTCCCCGCTCATCTGATAACTCTTTGCCCTTATGGTCCTCGTTTCAGGTGTATAGAATTGTACGCCTGGTACCTTAAATCCTGGCGGGTGACTGATAACATAGATATCACGTTGCAACACCGTAATCAGCGACATCAAAGTATCATTGCTTCCCCACGTATCTTCTGAAATATTTTCATGAACGCATGAACTGCTGTCAGATGAGTCTCCGAAGACGGACGAACACTTCTTCGCCACCCGCCATTCGGCAGGTGAGAGCGCACCAGATGTCGCACTAGCGACATATTCACGTACCCTCTTAGACACTGCTTCCGCAGCGTCTACTACGAGAGACAATGGGTCTCTCGGCTTCTTCTCCGACGCTACATTAGCAGCGTCGGTTTTCGATGTTGGCACCTCTGCTTGTGATGCAGAGGTGGATGCTGCATTGGCAGTTTCAGCAGCGCCCGTAAGAGCGTCGCCGCGTGTCTTGACCATTAGATTCTTCTGGTCGTTAATGGCTATCAAAATATTGTTACGACCAACAAGTGCCACCATTCGATTGGCCAATATTACATAATATTATTGACCAACCTCCTCGGGTGGAGGGTGATGTAATGGGGTACCATTACATAAATGATATTTAAGTTGAAATATCACAGTTCAATATCAGACTTGCTGTCTGAAATGCGAATATTGGATTATAAGTTATTATAATCCACCCTAAGAAACAGATTCTGATACAAATAGCGAATCTAAGAAGAGATCTAATAATAAGAGTATTATTAGATCAGTTTTACATTACATGTTTTTATGATTAGTCTAGGTCTAATTATAGTAGTTAGCTCTAAACCACTCATAATATATTCACTCTTAAACTTACCGTCTTGCAGCCACGTGTCTTAGTTATATATTGATATGTATAACTAAGGGACTATTTAATCAATTTAATAGTCCAACTCTAAGTTTAATCTTAATTAAACTATTGAGAAACAAATTACATTTGTTTCTAACCAATTGCACGCTTCCTCACTTGCAATTTTAACAGTGTACGCCTGTAACAGCTAGCCTGTTACTCTACCACTTGCCCCACATTATAGGGTGTTCCACCACCAATATCGGTCCATACGACGAGATTCTCAGTACACATCGTAACGCTGGTGGACAAGACTCCTAATGGAAGGTCAGTCCCGCCGGGAAGTGTCCGAAAAAAGACCTCCACTATCCATGTCTTCGAATTGAAAGTCAGCCCCTCGAATTTTATGTAATAGAAACGAGAAAGATCCATAGTCCGCGTGGTTTTCTTTCGTACACAGGTGTAATGACCTTGATCTCCATACACCGCGGCATTAGTATCCACTTGGTTTCCCAATGATCCTTAGCTAAGGATGTCCTATTATAATGCATATTTTTTAATACGTGATCAAATCGATGAAATGGTACTTTCATCCCTTCAAAATTTTTGCTGTTTCCCTTGTAAACAAAATAAAAAAATAAAGAATGGTTACCCGCATTATAATTGATGGTCTTTACTTGTGCGACCATCTTCCAAAGGGCGGGTGAACAAGAATTCCGTGCCGTCGAAGCCGTGGTTATACTCTCTTGGATGCTTCTGGTGTTGAGAAAAACCTCCTTGATAGGGCTCTCCCCTTTCGAGTCCAGAATTAGGCATCCCTCAACCTGCGCTCTTATTGTTTGTACCAATCGTACTTGCTCCCCAAACGTCATTATATATTTAAAAAAATTGAGGTAAATGGCGTGCTATAAAAGGCCCTTAAAATCATAAAATTATTATTCCATGAATAAAAATAAATTTAAATATAATTTTAAAAAGATTCCACGAGTCCCTTCACAATTTTCCCAATCGATCCTTCCCGACATTGAGAAGGTCCGCATTTTCCGTAATTCATTTCACATATTTTTCGCAGATGGACTATTCCTCAGGAGCCTAATCCTTGGTTCTGAACAAAAAAGGTTTCTGAGCTACTTGCTGCTGATCCGTTGACTGTGATCCTGTATTCTTAGCTGTCAACCCTGAGAGAACTGGAGTGGTCTCGTTAGCCCCTTTTAATTTTTCTTGTCCCAAAATCTTCCACAGAATTGCTTCAAATGACTGGGTAGATTTTTGTGCTCCTAAGGCCGCGTTAATCACTTTGTCCTTCCAGGTAGTCCAACTTTGTTTGTGGTCGATAACAATATTTTCAAACAGGTCAATCAACCGCTCCACTTCCCCGTGTTTCAATTTAGGCAGCCTCTTTGCTATCGGCGATAATCTAGAGAGTGGTCCATTTGCCTTTATAAAACCCACCGTGAATAACCCCTGTGTTATATCTAACCAAGCTTGTACTCTAGGTTGCGTGTTTTTCATTTGTTTTAAGCCCGCTGTTTGCGCGGCAGCCATATCGTCGGCCGAACTGGCAAGTGCTTTTCGTTTCAGAGGTTTTGTCCCTGAGAGGTCGTTCGACCCCGATCCTCCCTTGACGAGTCCAGTGAGGCTACCTACTTGTTGATCCTTCGAGGATTCATTCGGTGTGCTCTTAGGGTGGGAAGAACACGTGTCACCCGTGGAGGAAAGATTTTTACTTTCTATCTCCTC
This sequence comes from Sclerospora graminicola, assembly GCA_001887855.2. Taxonomy (NCBI): domain Eukaryota; phylum Oomycota; class Peronosporomycetes; order Peronosporales; family Peronosporaceae; genus Sclerospora; species Sclerospora graminicola. The sequence continues at coordinate 2,160 of MIQA02022012.1, read as the reverse complement.
TTTGGAATTTGTACCGGTATTGGCTATGGCCTCTGTGGACCGTTCATCAGTAGGGGGGCTGAAATCGGTATATCAGTAGGTCTTACCGGTTCCGCTTCTGGTTGGTCCTCCTCTGACTCCTGAGTTGCCGGGACGTTGTCGTCATTCCCGGGAACAATTGGCTTGTCGTCGTTTCCGGGGGTGCATCCCCTTTCTTTTAGTTGACCCATGTGAGGATTGCCGAGGCCTAGGCCCTGGTTCATCCTCCATGAAGGGGACTCCTGTTGCTGTAGATTGAGTAATCGCTCTTTAGTTCCGTTTATACCCATCTCAACTGTGGTTGATGTTGCGAATTTGGAACTGCCGGGGGCATTTTGAAAGAACGCCCCTTCGTTCTAGTAAAGTAGTAGTAAAATGTAGTCTAATTAATCTTAACTATTAGCTACTATGAACATAGAAAATTTGGAGTGAAGATGAGGCTCAGTGGGTGTTGGGCAACTATCAGCATTCCGAATTCTGGAGTTGTCCTGTTGACGACGGGGTAGGTTGTTTTCTGGTGCTGGTTGTAGGTCGTATAAGCACTTTAAACTTATTTCAAGTCGGATCCCATCCTCCCTCGTTGCCGTCACTCGCTTCCCATATGTTGCTACCGAATCAAATTGGGTTCGGCATTGTTTCCATACAAATTTTAAATGTTCGTAAGCGTTCTTGGTTTGCCCTTGGAATACTGCACTGTTGCGAAGTTGCCAAAACCATGCGATGGTGATACCACAACCCCCCGCCCATATTCGGTTATAAACTTTGACATACGAATGATCGTACCACCCATACGTTAACATCATCGCCTTCTTCAGGTTACACCCTATCGGAGGGGCTTCCTTCCGCACGATTGCCTGTTCATATTTGTTCACCTGATCCTCACGTATTGCGCTGCCTAACCAGTGTCGGAGAAGCCGTACCCAGAATGCCTTTGCCCGTTGACATTCCCAGAAAATATGCAGACTGTCAGAAGATCTACCTGCACAGGTATCCGCTAAAGCACATCGTTGCCGTGTTGCTCAACTCTGATAGTACGTGTTTAATTGCATTGTCCTGGCCCTACAAAGGACCCACACCTGGTAATCAGTCAAACATTATCATGTTTCCATACCTGTCTTGGCTCGATATCTTGTAAAATGTGCCACCATCCGTGCTGCTCACAACGACGTTTCCATTTCGATAAGAGTTTCCCTACGTGCGGGACAACCAACTTATAATATAACCGGCGAAAAGACCTTCGAAGCTGATACGATATCTTCCATGTCAGCGTAGTGTCGTCCAGCTCCCACCCTATGTAATGTAAATCAGGATGTGGTCGAAAAACAAGTGTGCTTTGTAGCCATTCCAACTCTTGGTCCTTGAGTGTAGAATTGTGTGGTGTAGTCGCTCTCAGAAAATCTTCCTGAGACGCGAACACCCACGGGGGTCCCAGACGACTGACTACCGGAGGGGGTACTCCGTCCATTCGAGTCATGATCCGATCCGGCCTGAGGCCGGCTGGATCGGTCGCTCCCATCCGCTTGATCGCGACTGCTCGAATGTTGCATGTTAAAAGCTCACCTTGTGTACCCGTCAGTACTGGGTGGTTATCTCTCTTGATGGACCCTAGGGCGAAAAGTGTAAATCCGTCCAATAGGGAGATGAGGTGTAGGACTAGGGGTAGCTCCTGGGCGGAAATCGTCACCGGGGAGCTTGTTGGGTAATATACTTGAACTTTGTATAGTGCCGGCTGGGCCGAGAATAGTCGATCGGCCAGCTAAACCAATAGGACACTTGAAGTTTGTATAGTGCCGGCTGGACCGAGAATAATCAATCGGCCAGCTAAACCAATAACAATGAAGGGCGAATCCAAATGTGTATATGAGGCAGATACAACTCCACACTCTTCCACAGAAGGCCAAATGTCACCACTTCCCAATACTTAATACCGTGTTCAAAACACGGGCGACTTGAGGTGAGTATACGAAGTCGCCGCGACTCCCGGTCAGGGACTTCCGGTGGGTTAACTTAACCTTCCCCGGGCAAACCAATAACAGCAAGAGGGGACCTTGTTAGCCCTCTGCCGTGAACCAATAAAAGCGACTTGTGTCTAAGAAGCGAAACGTATACTGATTTATCCTATATCCAATACTCCCTTTGTGT